>JAXGGS010612132.1:0-27002 GCA_035585475.1 Armandia brevis | reverse complement strand
AATATTTAACAATTTGTATATCGGCAGATACAATGTTAGTGATCACGACAATGATTACATTTCGTATTTTAGATTGGACTGGCGTTAGACATATGCCCACATAACACCTGCTTTGATGTTATTTACCCATGTGATATTCAGATTAAAGATAAAATTTGACTTGAACTAAGGCGGTTATTAAATCCCCATCTGGCGATACTTATCGTGTCATAGCACAGCGGTCTGAATTTACATTTCATCTCTGCCTAGAAGTGGCGCAAATATTGACAGTTGGCGACACAATGTCTTTCTCATGCAAATTCGCACGATGTCGAACTCGATTTTGCTGTTATGATAAACAGGTGAAAATAATAATGGACGCTTGAAATGACAGCAGGGTTGAATTATACCGCCGAGGGAACAAAACTAAGGAAGTAGTTAATTGTAATTTCAATTCCGGCCCGTGCTCCCTTTCCCCATACTTTATTTGCATAATTAGCAAGGTGTTTCGTGAATGACTGCCGAACGAGCGCGTGACAATTTTCCATATCGCTTCCAGTACTGTGTACGACGGTGTGTAGGCCGCGGTCTAACTCGGTGTAGTCTTTTGTCAAACCAAATAGTCGAAGCCGGCCGCATGGTGGCAATTAAATGCGTGTGTCACGAAGGGAGGCAACTTCCAGCCCTTAAAGTGATTTTCATTTCGTAATATAAGGAGAGGGTGTAATAAGCGCTCTCTGTGAATGTCCTTAACCAGAGGAAGTTGAGCATTTAACTCAGAGTATGTACGTTTTCATCGTTATCACCTATATCTGCAGGCCTGAGTTTCAGATTAAATGTACCGGTATATCGATACGTATATTGTTACAATGGTATCATTATATGTGTGTCGTATATACATTAGTTCTAATCATGCAATATAACTTATTTTATCTTGATTAATTTGTTTTTAAAAGGTGAATAAAGATGACGACTGGACACAGCTGCTGGCGGATACTGATAATATTTCTCACATTCCTGGCTTTCGCTGCCTCTACCGGGCTGTGGTTCATCAGGGACAACTTTGCCATCGATTGGGGTCTGTATTCTATGTGATTCTATCCTGTTAAAAATCTATTAAATGCTGATACGCATCAACGAGTTCCGGATAAATAATACGAGATAATTTGTTGTTAACATCACGATGAAGTTCAGCTCACGCACGCCGAGAACGCCTCTGTGTTTATTTAAGGACGGGAATATTTTTTGTTAAACCATGGAATTTAGTGGCTTATGTAACCATGTTGATGCTCTTATTTACAGGCTGGTACCAGAATACGAGTGATGAGATCAGCTCACTGTACCCCTTGGGGGTCGACCCGGCGCCATGGTTCCACTACATGTGGATAGCTGTCTTTGCCTACCACTTTCTGTGGCTGTGCTTCGCTATCTCTACCATTTGCCGGCGACTCTATCGGGACACATATCTCTACTACAGCCCGCCATACCTGCCCATGGGGATCCACGTCAACATCTTCCTCGCCCTCGGTGGTCAGGTGGCCTGGAGCTTCTGCCTCGACCGCCAATACATCTGGGTGGCCGCCGTCGTCATCTTCCTCACCTTCGTCTGCTCGCTCATCGCGCTCAGCGTCGCCTTCGTCGGGATGAGCCGCTCTCGGGAGGAGCTGAAGAGCAGAGGTCACGAAGGCGAGATCGCCTGGGCTGTAATTCTCGTGCACAACGGCCTCGGCCTGTACGCCGGCTGGTTGCTCGTCAACTGCCTGCTGAACCTCGGCATCGTGTTCCGATATACGATCGGCTGGGAGCAGGATCTCTCCTGCACCGTCCTGCTGGGAATTCTGGCCGGACTTATACTCATCTGGTTCGTTGTTGACTGCTGCGCCATTTGGAGGCACACCAGCTTTCTGTTCAGCCCCTATCTGGCCTTTATATTCAGCCTGGTGGCGATCATGCTGCAGATTTGGGATCCTTGGGGAAAGTTTTTCATTTTCGTGGTAGCCATTTTGGGCTGCTGCGGCCTGTTCCTGCTGATCAAACTAACGATGACGTGGGCTAGACAATGTCGGGAGGAGGGGGATGATAATGACTCTTTCCAATATTACCACGGGCACGATGGTGACAAAAAACTGACCGCCTTTCACTGAGCTTTTAATACCTTAATGCGGTGCTCTAGCGCGACATCAAGCGAATCATGTACACCTAGTCTGTCGGCAAGACATCGATGAGTTATAAATTATTAAACACGCGTTGTATGCCTGTTTCATTTTAAAACAGTCAGTCGATCGTGCATATGCTGGTGTCACCCCAGAGCACTGGGCTGAACGAATTGTGTAAATTAGATGTTTTATAATTTTGTATCCATACTTGTTTCAAGAGAGAGAAAAACATCATAAACATTGGCGGTACTTGTACTAAATTATGATTTTTCCCGTGAACCATTGTACCACCAAAAACTTGCCACATGGAACCAGATCCGCCAGTTCTTTAGAAAAACACTATAGACTAATTATATATTCCTTTTGAAAATAATTTGTTTCGATGTAAAGTTTGCACTGCAATCGTCTCTTTGTATCGTGTTTATTAGTGCAGTATAAATTAAATATCACTCGTGATAGAACAGACTGTTCCTAGTTTTGTATATTTTATACCATTATTAGCTAAAAGAGAGGTTGAAAACAAGTAAAGAATAACAACTGAATGATTAAAGAATTTATTCATCTAGTAGTATATTCAATGCAGAGAAAAAGGTACACTGACATTAAAAAATTATAGAATCATAGTAACATTATATACAATGGAATGCTTAAGGGCATATCTACACGTACGTATCATAAATATATTATTCAAGCAATAGTGAAATAGAAATAGAACAAGGTTATAGGCGTAAAGTTTTAAAAGAGAGAAAATCGTTTTAACACGTTAAATAACAACAAATACCCGCGGCTTAATTGCAAGGATAACGATAAACGCGGGACGATTGAAAAACAATGATGAGGTAAATTCGATGATTTATATGTGCTTTGAGCAAAGTCTCAATAATTGTAGTTCGGTTCCTCATACATATTATATAACTCGACAGTGGGCCTCTAATGTCACAATGTAATTGCCGATTCATACCTATCCTGACACAATAGGTATTTACATATTGATCATGTGCACTTTGTATTGATAATTATTGCCAATTCACATGAGGATGATTATTATGAGATGCCTTCGCTAACCAAAATGTTCTTTCTTGTTTTTTGTTTTCTTTTTCAGTCCAGAATCCTTACCTCAACGGAGGAGTATTTGTGTTCAACTTTATTTACTTTAGATGATGAGAAACTCGTTGTTCATAATACATGATAGGCATTCTCTTGGGCTGCCCGCGCCATGAATTTGTATCGTCTTGCATAGTTTCAAAACTACATCACAGAGCCCATTGGTGACCACCAGCACGAGTCACGATCTGTTAACCGAACCATCGTGTAATCACAGGGCTCGGCGTGTGTGCATTCTATAACACATCTACAGACACCTCGCCCACTTTTGTCATTCCAGATATACATGTATATGGTAAATGAGCAATTGTACCCAAAGGTAGCACCAAACTAGAGAAGAAATGCCAGCAATCCGTCGCGACGATCTCATATTGATATTATTACAATTTTACATAGTTACCGAGGCCACTGCAGGTTGCATCTGTTTCTTTTTATTACACACAGACGCTACTATATGAGACCTCGTGAGACAAAGACAAGAACTAGTGTTTGACGTCTCCTCGGCGCAGTCTCTTTAGGGTCGTTCTATTAAATAATCATGGACAACGTACACGGGCAAGGGTGACAGAGGACTCCGCAGCAACTGCTAGCAACAGTGAGCGCAACAATTCAGCATAGCAGTCACATTATTATTTCGCTGGTCTGAACCCTCGTATTTCTTCCCCACTATTATTTAATAACTTGTAGCTCACCTTGCACCACGTGGTTATCCGGTGGAGCTCGACGAGAGTTAACAACAACTCGCGGTACTCTTTGAAAGAACCAAAGTGAAGATCGGGAATACATATATGTACAGAAACGTTTGAACGTGGAATGACAAAAGTGCTAAATACGTTAAGAGAGTCTGCGGCTATTGACATTAGCTAGTTTAGAGAGCGGGCAATTAAAATGCACGACACCAAGAGAAAAACCTAGCCGATGCAGGTACATGCCAGTCGAAAGAGAAAAGATACCACCCGAATGAACATGTCGAACTTGTGTCGTGTTCTACATCATAGTAGTTGAGAACAGAGTTTCAATAAAATACTCAAATTTAGTCACAAATTTGCAACTGTACAGTCATTATTCATCACAAGGTGAATAACCTCTATCTATATGGTGCTTTCCATCTAGATTTTATAAACACATGTGCTCGTATTTAATAAGTTTGTACAGGAATTCAACTGCCCGGATTGGAGACAGTTGCATGAATGTTTAGTAATGTGGTTGAACGGTCAGCGGTTTTTTTTCTATTATAATGTTGAATAAAATGAAGGGTAGATTATGCAATAAAGGCACTACGTGTAAATGGAAACAGCCATGCTTTTATCAGAACAGTCCTCCCTCTTTTTCATGCGCATCATTTCTGAGGAAATCAATGGCCCATCAATTTCCCTTTCGTACACCATAGAGTATGCAAATCTAATTCAGATTCTGCAGCATTTGTAGCTTAGATTTGCGATAATGGCTAATGTTTAAAGCTGTGGAACAAATCCACGTTAGGATATAGATTGCGAAAGAGAGAGTGTAATTTTATGATAATCAATCCGGACGTGAAGGCCCGCATCTTACGACGCATTAAAGCCGACATCCCTTTTGAGCAACACGTCACAACTGATAGATTCAAACGTGTAGGAATTTTTTTACACAGAGGCAGAGGTATGCGCGAGGCGTTACCGAGGTATCAGCCGGGATGAGGGTCGCAGAAAAGTCATCCCGTTGCATGAATCTAGCATAAGAATGGAAGAAAGCCGAATTCAGGTGCATCAGCAGCAAACGTGGGACAAACACGGAACGGACCGTACCCTCTCCGACCCCCGATGTGATTCTAATTCCGCGCTTTTCTATTTGTTTGCAGAATTAGAATGGGTCTTTTACAATCAGTACTGCTCAAGGGCAGCATCATGTTTATATGCATACCCTCTCGTTCCTCAGTAAGCTTAATGGCTCATGTTAGTATTCTTCATAAGCCGCCAGCAGCTGTAACAATCCTCAAAGCGTGTCAATCAATATATGTATGAGCACATCTTCCGTTAATTAGTCCATGGAGCTGGTTTATATCTGGGCAGAAATTAAGAACAGTACCTTAGTGCATAGATGTTTGAGTTTTGCCTTTCTGCTGTGCATGATTCGAATGAGAAGTGGCCACAATTGACGCAATGCACTGGTCTAGTTCTTCAGGTGGTAAGGCGAATTTTCACAGACCCGGACTCAATCATCGAATGAGCAAAGGTTCATGGACAAAGTTTGCCTTCCTGAAAATCTCTACACAAAATTATTCTACGTACGAGATGTTTGCAGTTTGATACTGAGCTCATATTTAGCCAGTGTCTATGTGATCATTGAGCAATCTCATCTGGACTCAGTGCACCATATCCCATCTTCACCTTGGGGCTCATTCCTTTAGCCGCCATTTCCCAAATTTAAACAAATTGGCAAATCAAAACCTGGTGCTAGATCTAATTGATCTTATGAGTTAATATTGATAAAATGTAAATGACGAAAGTTATGTACATGATAAACGTACTGAGCACTTCTAGTATTAAACAGTAATATATTCATAAACAATTCTAATTAATTGAGCAGGGTTTGCGAAGCCTCTGGTTGAAATTTCGGTTCGAATACAGTATACGTTATAATCATCGTGTTCTAAACTATCATAGTTCCACCAAACCACATTTTGTCTCATATTTCCTAATTAAATGGATTATTGTTATTCCACACACAGATGTAACCGAAAGCATTTGATGCTGATCATCATATTATATACATCTACAAATGCTCTCCATTGAATGATGTATGTATTCATCCATAGCAGATTGAATTACTGTTGTATACAAAAATTGATATGATTTAAGAGTGAAAGATGCATTCAAGTGATATTAATAAAATTACAAACGTGTTATATGTTCTATGACTATATATATATGTCATTAGTTCCGCTTCATGCTATGCGGCATCTTAAAGCAGGTTTGGCGCGGTTGCCTTGACAACGCGTCAAATGTCATGCATCAAAGGGGCGATTACACCCAAAAACCACCCTAACAATATATACATGTATATACCTTAGGATAGTTAATTGTGTTTGATGGTGAACCCCAACAAAATAATATTTTGCCATTGAATGACCATCAATTGGCTCATAGTTAACCTCATTTGAACAGTAATAATCAAATATACTCGATATATATTCATATGCAATAAGTGTCTTGCAGCACGGGCCAACAACCGCCTTCTGAACCCCCCCTTAGAAAAAATGTTACCCACAATTTAGAAATATCGCAAATTGCTCTTGATAAGTCACCAAGGTTCATAAAAAATTCCATTTAAATTCAGTCCGAGTGCGCAGGCGAAACGGCGATCACTCAGTGTTTGCAGTCAGTAAGCGATTGGTGCGCCCTAGCTGCCGAGGGATCGAAAACGCATGCAGTCAAGGGAAATCGGATATGCTCAGAATGAAAGAAAGGAATCCGGAAATCCAGAAATATATATATAATCAGGTAACGGTAGTCTAAGATTGAATAATCAGGTTAAATCCTGTTGAGAAATCATTCCAAGAGTCAGAAACTACGAAATATCAACGAATGAGCCCGTCCTCCTGGTTATCAGTGGAAGCTGCTCGTTTTGGACCGACACCGCGTGTATAGCAGGCGAACAGATACCAAAAGTCATCTCCACTCTTTGTTATAATGGTCCGGGGACCCGGAGAACAAGACTCGTAATGATAGAAAGATTAAATTGGAAAATGTTCCCAGGTGAAGAGTAGCTAAATATATCCACACTAGTTAGTAAGTGCCAAAGTCGACGAACAGCAAGTGCCATCCCTTCGGCGATTGGAATTACCTTTCCTAGAATTTGTGAATTTGAAGGGGCGTTCTCATAATGAACGTCTCGAGTTAATAAGTTAGTGCAGATTTGTGCCAGTCTGAACTCTTTGAAAATATGTGCGCCTACAGGACAAAGGATAAGATTGCACACCAGTTCATAAAGTTCTATCCATTTGGAGATTTGGCAAGTCAAGAATAAATTGTAAAGTCTATTAGAGGAAGTTTGTATTGTGTACAGACAGCAGTCTGAGGCTTGGAGAGATGAGAATTAGAAGACCCCCTTGACAAAGCTTTCAGTCTCACTGTCGGCGGCTGATAGCTTAGATGATGGAGGGCTCTCCCATCGTCACACCGACGCCTCCTTAACTACTATTGTCTCTTTCTTCACCGAGTTTTCGTCTTTAACTATTTCCGCATTCCTCTCCGCCCTCGTTTTTCGTTTTGAGACAGCCTCTTTCAGTTTGGCGTGGGTGTAGTATATGTTGAAGTTGTTGGCAATGATTGGCACCGGAAGTCCAGTAGCCAAAATGCCGGTCAAAGCGCACAGGGCGCCGACGATATACCCCATTAATGATTTAGGGTAAAAGTCTCCATAACCCACCGTCGTGATGGTGATGATAGCCCACCAGTAGCCCTGGGGGATCGTAGCGAACGTGTCTTTTTGGAAAAACTCTGCATAAAATATTACAACGGCAAAAATGAGGATAACGATGAACACAAATATTAGGAGCATGCACAGTTCTTTAAAGCTGGCCCTTAAAGCCAGGAGGAGTATCTTTACTCCGGTGTAATGCCGAGCCATACGCAGCACACGGCAGATACGCAACACTCTCAAGGTCATGATGATGAAAAATACTGGAAGTAAATCCTCGTCAAACCTAATCTCGTAAATCTGCATGATATATTTGATCCACATGGGCAAGACGCACAGGACGTCAATGATGTTCATAGGCGACTTCCAGAATCGTATCCGGTCAGGCGTAACAAGCCAGCGAATAAAGAATTCAATAGTGAAGAAACATGTACAGAAGCTATCAATGTTTTCCAACACTGGGTGAGGCACAGTGCACATCACAGCTTCAATTTTAGGATTGTCATGTGATACACATTTCGAATCTGTTGGTTCCGTAGTCGTTGGTGTCGAAAAGTTTCGCATGTTGACCGTGGTTGCGGGTATCCTCTGGTAGCTGACGCCACTAGAAGCGTTTCCGATCAATGTCGGGAGCAGTGTCGGTGGGAACGTGGTTGTGCTTGTTTCATTCGGAGTAATTGGCACCCGAAGGTCGGGTACAGTCTCAATGCACAGCACTCCGATGGAAGACAGGACGAACGTGAGGAAGATCACAGCCCAAATCTGCAGCAAAAGAGAGAAAGAATGAGTCGGTTTTATAAGCCGGGTCAGAAACACAGAAACGTTGAACGTTTTAATACACATAACAACGATGAGTTAATATATACACTGGCATGAATGCATATGCATATATGGTGAATTTGTTGCTTCAGAAATTCAGAAAAAAAATCGAGATTTAATTAACCCTCAACAACATCGTGGTCATTATGGCCGGACAAACAACTGCCTGCACATTTTTGTACTCGCTAGACGCGTATAAATCTCTCGCGCCCTCCGTCTAGAAGATATCTAATGTCGTTGTAATTGAGAGTCGTTTGTGCTGGGAAGCTGCGGGGAAAACAGCGAGTAATAACTAGCTTCGGTAATTGAGGGCGAAAGTTGTGGTCGGGTTTGAAGGGGACCTAACAAGGCCAATTCTACCCCACGATCCCAAGTGCCTCGTAAAACGAATGACATCGGCTCAGCGTGAATATAAACACGCCGCCACCGAGCGAGGCTGGCCGCGAATTCTCCGCACCGGCAACACCTGAACGCGCCATCAACAATCCGCCTGATTCTTCTCGATGCTTATTATCGGCGTGTTTGATGCTCATTCAGTGAATGGCGGCGACCTTGTGCGGCATCGAGCGGCATTGCCGGCGCTCCATCTTCCCCCGGTGATTGCGACCACAATGAAAAGCGGGCTTCCGCTCGTTGAAAACCTCACCGCCCGGCCCCATTTGTTCAGCTCGGAGCGTTCAAGTAAGAGATAACTCACCATCAAGTCAGCGGGAGATATCACCTCCCAAAGGAAGAGATATGTTAATGGTGGTCAAGATGCCATAGAAAGGCGCCAAGCTCCGTGAGCAATTGAATATTGAATATTTCACGACGGGAAGTCGCAATGATGTTAACGAATTGAAATTCCAAAAATGGTGTCGTCCTAGTTTGAGGTGTAATTTGGCATTGTCTTATGCCGGGTGTGTGTGTCCGCCTGTCCGGCTCGTGCCTGTGAAATCCACTCGGTGGCAGGCCCAATGCTTTCTTGAGTTACGTACTGCTAGACCCTGCAGACTAAAATACGTGTTGCCCATACCGGTGATGATTAGTTTCCACCACCACGGGATGTTTTACCACTAGACTAGCTTAGTTATTTATGCAAAAACATCTTGGGGGCAATGGTTTCCTTTAAAATCTCTGGCTATACATATACATCAGAATGTGGTACTATTGAATTTACAATTCTCCATCGAGCCATTTGAGGACCCAGAGCAATATTTGGTTCTCTCCGACTATTGCGGATTGGGACTCGGGCCCTGACTAGTCTGAATATCGAATTCTCTACCTCGCCTCCCCTTGAAGAGTCTGGTCCAAATAGAAAATCTATAAGTCGACCAACGAGATGATACAAAGCCATTCTGTATATATTGGCTCCGGTGACGATCTCTCCCTCGCTTATGCAGCTCAAAATGGGATCGTCCTCGCCCGTATTACAGACAAACCGGAAAAAATCACTTGTGGTAACAATCGGCATTATCTCTGTCTTACAAAGCCTAATCCCTTGTTGTAGTCACGGACCTATGTCATATACTCCAGAGATCAAGTGCCAGCCTCGGCGTGTATTTGATCTAACAAATGATTCCGGGGCAAACAGGACATTGTGCAGGGCGCTCGCGAGACTATAGCGGAAATCTTCGCAGATATCTGCGGCCGGGCAACAATGGCGTTCGTGTGGTGAATTGTATGAATTCACGATCGAGATAAGGTGGAAGGAGTTTTATGAGAAACGCGGCTTTCTTTGCTCACCCCAATATAGAGATAAAGCTTGCTATAGCCGGTTGATATGCTTGTTCGAGCAGATGGCTTCCGCAGGAAGTGCTCGGTGATAAATCACTTCGAAATTTAACATTTGAACTTCACGCGGCTCTCCTATAATAAAGCGTAGCCAACGAAAATTGTGTCGAATTCACGAGAGGAGCTTTCGTTAATTTCATGATTAATCCAGCAGTCAAGGGATTAGAAGTCCAATAAAAGGAGGACGAAAGAGGAATTCGTATCTAACCCTCACAGCAGTGGATCCAAGGAGCACAAGATATTGAGCAATATTGTAATGATGACAGTGCGCAAATTTTAATATGATCACAAACACTGCAGAAAATCCTCACGATGTTGATATATTCTCGAGTCTAATCCGAGCTACAAGCAGCGATGCAGAAATACGTCACGGAGCGCGCTTTTTAGTATCATTAACTGACAGATCAGCGGCGAACTATCGCGAGAGTCGGGCAATCAATCACGTGACAAAATGTAATTCTTAAATTAGTAAACAGGCGCCTCTTTCTCACAGACCGTGATCGAGAATCTTTATGTGGCAGTTCAGTCTCAGTCAATACTGCCGCAACAACGACGCAATGCTGGAGTCGGCGAGGAATCATTAACTACTGACAAATGTCCTTCTTAATGATTCCTACATGGGCGTGTATTGAAACTGATATAGAAAAAGGCTGTGCTATATTTCCATTTTGCTTTAGATGGAGCGGCGAAGATCCCACCAATTCTACCGGTAGAGCACCTTTTCCATGCGGTTGATAGAAGCAAGTTTAACTATAATTAGATAATGCAGCCTCCATGATCACTCGAGCTCAATATTTTTAGATCCCCGCATAAGGCCTATTTTTACAATTTGATCGGGTGGTAGTTCAGCGAGAAAATGAATTCCAGAGGATCCCACGTAATAGAAGTGTCATTCAGGATAAATTGAAAAAGAGGGCATGGTGTTTGTAAACGGTAGAGCCTGAGTATTTCCACTCGTTTTACATGGATCAGCAGTGTTTTGATGGTGTTTGGTGCTCTCAGAAAGATTGGTATATCGTCCATGGGTGTCAGACACGATGCAGAATGTTGTCCAATTTAACACACCAATAACCCCTTTCCGAAAGGTCATGCGTCCACACCTTGCTGAGAGGCAAATACCCATACCCTAAAATGACTAGCGGGCATCGGCCTTTGAAAGATTAGTGGCGCGAGGGTGGCACTAGGCCTGTTTGAAAATACATACAAGCGAGAGGCCAGTGGAAAGGGCTTGCAGCTAAGGGCACGTTTGTTCACGAATTGTCTGATAAATGGCCTCGTAGAAAGTCGTATTACTCTGCTTTATGCCAGGCAAACCCGTCATATGTAGGTCAGGAATCAAGGTTGCATATATCAATATTACATATTCATCTGTCAGTGAGGACCTTGCGCTGGGTGCAAAGATGAAAATGATTTTTGCCCAGCTCTGTGAATATTCCTCGGCAACAAAATGCTGCCTTTCAAATTATTGATTTTTCTCAGGCACTCATACTAAAAACCCTGAAACAATTCTGTCTTTATTTGTCTTATACGATGTGATCGCTAACGCAGTCCTACGCCTCCGACTCGAGCCGAACCCCAAATGTACGGCGTCCATTTTCTCCTGATTTGATGTGTAAACTAGCAAAGAGCATCTGATTTATACGCATCCCCCCGCCTAAGACGAGCTCCTAAATTCAACTGCAGCTGGAGATTACAAGTCCCAGCCCAGGACATATCATGACCTCGTTGTCATAGAAACTGAGCAGAAGACAAAATGTCAGGAGATACCGAGCCGAGCTTCAACCAGAAGACCAGACCGTCTCTCACTGACCTTTGATTCAGTCTCCGCTATCACATTGAAGGAGTGAGCCGGATTTAGCCGGAAATCACACCAAGATGAAGTACAGGAATTAGCAAATGAGGTGGAAAATTGAATAAATCGCGCTCATATCGACATAACGATTCATATATTCGCCCGGTTCATATGCCGCCTACGAGGCCAGTTTAGGGGAGGAAGTATTACAGGACATCAATAAGTGAGTAGATCCTGCGCTGCATGAGCTTCAGCGAGCAGAAGGTTGTCAGAAGCTGCGCTGCCGGGGAAATATGGACCTCTGGAGTATTGTTAACCGGCACTGTCCGAGACCGCCGCTCCATCTTGTCCCACGTGCACCCTCAGTCAGGTGATGCTACCCAGCCATTTGAGGCTTCAGCGTGAGAGTAAAGCTATCTGTTTAATGGACTGAAGCAGATCTGCAAGTCGCAGATACATAACTCCCTACACGGCGGTCAAACAAAGAGGCATCAATGCTCGGCGGCGTGTATGGCCGGAGATAGTCGGCGTGGTGGGCGGGAGCTAGGTGATCCGGTGTCCTCTGTCCCCTCGGGATGTCTATGGCCCGCACATTCGCCGCTTTATTGATGAATTTGTGAGCCGGCCGGCACAGATTTAAAGTACCTCCTCCCATCTCCAATCATACCTCCATTAGACATAAAATCCATTTGTTCGAGTTACTTGTCAAAGCTGAGCTTGACCATGGAAGCAGAGAGACGCCGTTTTATATGGCGGCTTTTCAGGTCGAATTTTCTATGATAAATCACTATAATACCACAGATCGATTTATTTTCGCGTCAGGAAATTTCGTGTTTCCGGTCCCTGACGCATGCTCACGTCAGGATATTTCCGTTTGGGGGAGGATGCAATATACCTTCATTATCGGCCATCTTCAAATGTAACATGTTGGTGTCGCGATATTTTCAGAAAATTCGAGAACATCTGTGATGCAAATAATATTTCTATCTACTGTATATATATACATATATATATATATATATATGTGCAATGTAGCTTCAGACAATTCAGACTGCTGTATCACCAGTGTGTGCAATGCTGCTTGACTGGAAGCTTTCGTGGCTATGTTCGGTTCAGATTAACATGGAGCTAGGTGAGTGAGCCTTGATGATATCATAAGATAAATTGAGATGAGCATCATGCAAGAACTGTGGTCTCTATCACGCCAGGCGAACCTCAAGGGCCCAAAACAATGCATTGCAACCTGGAGGATATCGTGAGGTGTCTCGGCAAACCATAACTGTAATTCGAGGAGTAGTGCTACAGCACGAATTTCTCACTCAGAGCATCTTGTTTCGCCTGCAACAAATTGACACTTGAAAACCCATCGCGTCACCTGAACCCAGCATCTCCTTTAACGATGGTTCCGTGTCTGGGTATTTCCCCGCAGTGTTATATAACAGAATATTCAGAACATTTTCCCAAGCAAAGCTGCACACAGAGCGGCATCTCATTTAGATATTCCTCTCTGCCCCAGGACTCCTTACACGCAGAATATCGTTGGTCTCGGAGGCCTGGAGAAGGGACTTAGCAAGTGCCCCCCCCCCCCATTTCGTCATGGCGGGGTGAATTTGATGAATTAGCCTGCTCCTCTTGACCTTGTATCGACCTGTTGCTACTTATAACGGTCTATCTTGATTTCATTTGTGAGCAGCAACCACTCCAATATTCAAAATCGATGTGGTGTGACCTTTGTCAGGCGCTAGCCGACTCATATACATTTATGGTATGATGTGAGGGCAACCTGTCAGTGTGGAGAATAAATTCACCCGGCGCTCAGCTCCACGTTTTAATTTTGAAACCGACCTCATCACGAGCTACAGTGGCACGCCACCACATGTCGGAGCCAGCGAATTATTACATGTGTAAAAGTGCGAAGATGAGGAGCAGACATTTCTGCTGGGAGAGGGCTTGCGGGCTTCCACCGTACTCGACGGACTCATTCGGTGATCCAAGGATGGGATATAGGCGTTAATCTACGGGTCGCCCGAGACCGAAACACGGGTCCCGGGGGTCGTATGGCCGCCAGCTTTGCATGCGAGATATGCAGAATTACCAGAGCCAGTCATATAAGAAAGAGCACCGCCCTTGCAGCCTTTCTCCATCCCCTGTGATATAGCTCACGATGCTGCTACAGCTGGCCCCCATGGTAGACGCATGTATTTGCCCAAGGTTTAACATATACACCACACAATGCCAACTCGGCATCGAGGCAGTGCACAAAATTTGTTAATGTCTGTTGGCTCGCGTCCTCATGGCACTGCCGCCAGAATAGAAATGACGCAGCCGACTCTAATGGCTACGACGGAAATACGAAATTGCAGCTGGACTCAAAAAGATATTTTATTTCGCATAAATCCCAAAGCCGGTATACCGTGTTTTTGCGTACGCTCAATGAATACTTATAAATCATATTTTGCTGTTGTAGCCCTGCCTTGGATTGCAGAGATCGGTGGTCCCTCCGGTCTACCTAGCCGCAAGATGTATGGCAAACTGCGTTCCCCAGCCACCCAAAAACAGGAACCACTGGAATATTTACAAACGGAATTTGACTTAACAAAGGCCAGAATCGCTTTAGCTAACGGTTTTGTTTTCAAATAATGAAACTCCCACCAGCATGCGAACCCGGAAAATTCCACCGGCTGAATAATTTCCAGTTTGAGCTCCCCCACTGCTTAACCGTCGTTGAATTACTCCCCCAGCATCCATGAATGGCTCAGCCGCCTCCCGCTATTTATACATGGCTGAGTTTTTCCCGCCGCTATTCTTCTGTGTTGTTTCTTTATTATAGTTTTACATGTTCGCGTGAGATATAAAGGACATGTTAGGTCACGATTCTCACTTCCTGTCTGCGCAGTGCCCGGAACCGAAGGAAACTGTTCATAAAACCAGAGAGTTCCTCTTCAGCAGAGCACAGAAGACGAATGCTCGAGCTGCGCAGTTGGAACCAGTCCGGGCTTCTGATCAATTCTAGATCAGCTCCAGCTCATCGATCGACAAAAACATAACCGCTCATTCGCTTGTTTTCCCATTTCTAATTGATTAGAAGATACAAGGAACTTCGGTCGTAATGATTGTAATTGTCTGACGCCGACTGTACGGCATTTCACCCAGTGAATACCTGCTGGTATGCCTCGACTTGGTAATGAGACCTAATCACCCGATTCATTTATAATTCAGTTAAGCTGTATTTACCGCTGCTCGTATACATGTCATTGACCTCAAAATTAGTCATGCACGTGAACTCTGCCTCAATGGCACTGATTGATCAAGTCGACGTTAGACAAGATATCAAAAGCCGATTTTTAAATTGCAGATGGACAGGTAACGGATGCAGCATCGAAGCTGCAGAGAAAGGTGTACGTGTTGTTGTGACACGTTCGATGGCTTTCTTGCATGTCGCATATAAAATTTGATGAAACCGACACGAAGCCAATAAAGACAGAAATTCACACTTAGTCAGTAACCGTGAAAATAAAAGCCTGCGAGTCTACATAGTTGCCGATGATATTCGCTGCTGACACGATTGTTTATACATGAATCATGGATGGAGCTGAAACCGTTCATCTGCTACGGCCTGTTAGACGAGCATATACACGGCAAGTCACAAATACTCCCACCAAATTAAACAATCAGATTAGGGCAGAGTTATATGCCTCGTGTATCCATTTATTTGTCCTCTAAACTGATCATTTCTCGGTCACAACGGAGATGGGAGTATACACGTGTTAAAGTGTTCCATTTGCTGACAACTCTCTGAGTGGTTTTTCATTAAGTAGGTCAGGATAGGTCGCGGCCATCCAACGGGACACCATAAAGCACCGGCTACAGGACATGCGTAAAACACAATTGGATTAGCATAATGAAATAGAGGGTAAATAATTGATCCGGCGAGTTAGAGGAGGTTACGCGGGAGTCTGGAATTCACTCTTGTAATTTATATTGTCAGGATAACACTGAGGCGGGCGGGCCAATGTGCGATGATGGCATGCTTTGTCAACCCGACCTGTCACATCAGGCACAACTCCGCTCGTCCAATTTACGTTTTGTTCTCGCCGCAGTTTGTTTGCATTAATGGCGGCACCGGTTAGGTAGCGGCTTTCGATTTGATATACGCGGGGTTTTGCGCAGTGAATTTTTAATATAATGCTTGTGACAAGACTTAAACCCCGGCCTCTACTGCCCCAGACCGAGCATAAAAAACACATTCAGCTGCCTATCGGTCGCCCGAGCCGCTGCAGCAGAATTTCAGCCAGCCGCTGGTATCCACTCGGCAGACTTATCTCTCTAAGCCAATAGACTAAACGCCAGTTAAAGGAGGAACACTTTCAGGGTTTCTTGCCAGAAAAGCGCCGACAAAAAGATGGTGGATAGTGTAGAAATTGATTTGGGTGGCAATGATTCATGAAGGGGAACCGACGGTGGCTTGGCTGGCTGGCGGGGCGTTGTAATGCTGCTAGCTCACGGCCCGTGAACGCGGGACCAGACCGGCATACGCAGGCCCCTGTCAGAACCGAGGCAACCCGGCCTTATTTCCTCTCCGCTCGACAAACTACACACTCCATCTGCATTTAAGGCATCCGCCCGCTTTTTTGTGCATTGGCTTTTAATGATATCGAGATTTCGCACGAGCGATACTGTAAGTGAAACATGTACTGGCTGCATCCATGGATGGCCGTGTCATTGGCAGTGCCCGCATGTATTGGTCTGGTGTGGTGTGTGTGGTCCTAGCTTCCAGCCGCTCCCGGCGCGAGCACGCTTGTACACGAGTCACATGATACCGGCATCACACCACATCATCAACCCGTATCATCTTCCCCGCCCCACCCGCCTTCAAACGCTGCCTTATATCGCCCCGACACGAAGGGGGAGTAGCTAATTGTAGGATTAAGATTAGTATTGGAACATGTTTAACAGTTGATCGGGGTTTACCACCGCCGCAGCGCACCTCCAGCGCAGGAGTTGTACACGCAAACTACCAATTTGAGGTTGAAGCTTAGATGAGAGAGCGGTTAGATGAGCTCGTCTCCGAGACTTTCTCCTCCTCCTCGAATAGATCAACAGAAACAGGTCACGCCAGGTGACGTAACGCACAATTCACAGAATGCACCGCGGTCTCGAAAACATTTGTAGACTCAGTCAATTTCCAGTGCAGATCAATATCAATCGAAAGCAGTGAAGCAAATTCTAAAAATCGTAATTATGATTGCTCTTCCTTGACATTGCTTATCGATTTAGTCTAAGAGCGGAATACGAAGTACTGAAGCCGCTTTCAAGTTGTCTATATGAAGATGATTCCGAAATACACTCGCCCCCTAATTCACCTCCGCAAAGGTTTTGTTCATTTCATATTTAATACTGTAACATGTCTGGATGCCAATTTACTGACTTAGTCCAAGGTACATGTACATGTACTCAAATAAACCACATGTACATGGATGTGAATAATGAAGTTAACGGTTTGAAGACTTATTTTTGGAATCATTTGCAGGCCATCGCATGAGGAGGGGCTATTGACCTATGAATGCAAAAATGATGTACCTGGACTATTTGGCTGATGAGATTGTGGAAGACATGCTCAAAGATGTTGAGCCTCGTTGGAAATTGTACAGTCATGTAGATGTACAAATTCACCATCGATTCAGCAATTTTATGCTGATGTGTAAGCCTTAGTATTATCACTATTTTACTGCCACACCAGGAGCAGCAAGGAAGCATCCGACAAGCCATAGATTACAGACAAAAGTATTACCGACATTAAAACACGATAACCCTTTGTATTCAAATTCAAAGCCGGAGGCCGCCATCGCGCTGCCCTGAGGGTCCGAGTGTCAAGCATAAAACGCCGCGCCTCTCCCGCCGAACAACAAGGGGAATTCGGCATGAAATTTATGGCAACTCCAAATTACCCGCTTTGATATATGTACACAAAATATGACATATTCACTGCACAGCGTCACCAGGGTAGTAAATCTAGCTGTCTGTAATCCTCCGGAGAGAGCCTCCGTGAACGTGGTAACTTCCATTCAAGTTTTCAGGCTCGGATCGATGTTGCTCAGTTTTTGTCCTAAATGGCATACTTGTTGAGCAGACAGGCGAAGCGTGTCGCTAAAATATTTATAACGACAGGCCCGACTCAAGGCCACGGACAGACATGGACGGCTTTAATCATTCATAAATGTATCGCAAACTCCGATGACGATAATCATAAACACGGCGTTATTCCGATATATATGATATAACAAAAGCGGCCATCGAGACGGCAATATTAACGGGTTGTTAAGGCCAGGTTTGTTCTTGTCGCCCGAGAAACGCGGTTGTAACCGCCGGTAATTGATGACCACTCATGCAATGATCACCCAGAGACAAGGAGTCATCAATAATCGACGCACTTATCTTCGCGGGCTGGGGAATTTGTCATCGCTAATGATGATAGCGAGCGATATTGAGTAAGAAGGGCGGCGACTGGTATACAGACGTGAAGGTTGAGTGGGGCCCGATGGAAGGCCGGTAATCGGGCCGGTAACGGATCGCCGAGATCGATGGCCACACACATGCAAAGTCGGGGATTAATCGATAGCCGATAACTTTGTCACTGACGGGGGGAGGACGCGTGGGGATAGATGCTGCCAAATACAAGCAATTCCCGCCCAAAGCACAAGATCGCATCCAAGCTTAATGGCGATTATTCACACTCGGCGACTCTTAATCAACATATCTTATGCATAAATTTGCCCCACGTGTCCGTTCGTACATGTAAATCACCTGATGCCACCTAGACATCTAACTTCGATGTGGCCAGATGATTTATTCCTCCTTAACGCAATAGGGAATGCATTAAATTAGCACCCAATTAGGATGAGCACATCAACTTGTGCCCGAAATACTACTCGAAATGCTCTATTTTTGAAACGGTAAACATGATCCCTCATACTTGTATGTCATAGTCGGTGTTGCTAAATATTTGAGAGTAAACATGACGAGCAATATAAACATCGATTATGTACCTGAATCAATTGATTCGTACAATGTTACAAATATTTCCTTATCAAACGATTGATCCATGCATTATTGTGTGGAAGCAGATGGTCAAAGCATTGACCTGCATTATACACGTACATATCAAGGATAGCACGGTACAACGTGAAACGTTAACAATTAGCTGCATATTATATTACTGCATATCGTGTCTATTATTCGAAAGCAGATCTTACCTGGGCTGGTCTTGACGACATTGGTTCCTCTAAGAATATGTAGAGCTTGCGACGCCATATTTGCCACTGGGAAGGACTGACTATGTCCGACATGTTAGCGCATTCAACGAGAGTCTTTGATTCAAAGGCTTCATCGATTCGCTCAAAGATTTTCTTCTCCTCTTCAAACTCTTTGTATCTGTTCCAGCAGCAGGGAGAGATATCTCCCTCGTCTACATTCCAGTAGATGAGCTCCTTGCGAATGGAGGGTCCACAGAAGTGATGCGGAAAGTGCAACTCGTCACAGCGATAGAAGTCGAGAATGTAACTGAACAAGATTGGGTTCCTATCGAAGAACCATTCCCCCGTTTCCTGGTTATAGTTAGGATCAGTGTAACTAAGGGCCGAGAGACGGGTGTCCTCCACCCGGTCTAACGTGCCCCGTGTGGTCACAAACAGTGTTCCTCCCACGTTTATTCTGATGAGCTCCATGCTCGAGTCAGGCACGTCGAGGGGAGGAGAGGGCTGGTTTGAGGGGGTCAGTTCCATTCTTGGTCCGTTTTGGTTCGTTGTTGTAGTATTGCTGTTGGTGCTGCTGGTGTAGTTACCAAGCAGCTTGTCCAAGCTGTCAGCCATCTCCATCATGACAGAGATTTGCCGACAGTTCTTTCATCAATTCATTATTTAGAGTTTCTATCTGTTTGACAAGTTTTGCTCATCCAGCTAGAGAGACAAGGCCACAAGTCCTGCACCCTAGGGACTCACTTGACTCCTACTTTTGCCCGGTCTACCGCCGAAATATGCAGGCAGTAGCTGGTTTTGGTTTACGCCAAAGCTTGCAGCATAATTTAAATTCAAATGTTTTTTAGCATAAAGCTGCGCCTTCTCCGGTGATACCCGATTTATCAAGCCCGACCAGTGTGTAGCCGAGGACTTGTGCACTCTCCTCGAGGGTATACCTTTAGAAGCCTTCTCCCCTCCTGGACGAGGACCAGCGTTTGGTCGCTCTCAAGAAGCGGTTAAAGGAAAAGCAATGGCGGCACCAGAAGCACGCTGCTCTGGTATCAGCTTAAAGCTCCAGAAAAGCTAAGGGTTAGCAAGCAGCGAATTTTACAATTTCTTCACCTCTCCCTCGCGTATTCTTGTGCCAGCGAGCGGTATTGCTTAATATATGTGCTCCTCCCGAAAACACCCTCTCCCACTTCGGGGGTTGTCTTCCAGGCAGGGTCGTGATGGATCGCCAGCGATGGAATTGGCAGATTATAGTCTGGGGCCGTTGTCTGAGAAACACCGGTTAATTCAGAAAAGCGTTGAATAATATGGCCATTACTCGCCGGTGTACGGTCAAATGTGGTGTTCGGCACTGCCTCGTCTTTGCTGCCACCGCTCGTAACTCCGGCCGAAGCGTTTGTACAAAATCAAGCCCGGTTGTTATGCATGTATCGCGTATGGAGGCGGTGGTGTGGTGGAATATATTCAAGTCTTAACTCGAACAAAGCACACATGTGGGCCCGCGTCTATTCATCGTGTTTTATAAATGAACGATGATCAGAGCATTGAGTAGCGGAATACATGGAATATATTCCGCTGATAAAAAGCGGCACAGCTGTGCTAGCTGCGTCTCTCTGCGATATATTTTCTACCACTGGTATATAAATCCTAACCACGATATACTGATGATTTAGGACCCTTCTGATCCTGTCGCCCGATCAGTAATACAAAACGCATTCCGCCCGGTATATATAACCGCCCCGGTAATATGCAAGCTGTTCCTGTATGGGTGGTTCTCTTCTCGGAGAGGCTCGTTCACTTTTTGCCGCCTAACCCGACCGTTCTCGCTTGTTGCCACGCTGAGCAGTTTGATTTCCACACTGATAGAGTTGTTCTTGTGCTAGACAATACATCGGAATCCATTTCGGAGACGTCGAGAGGCTCATTGTGTATCCGACGCCGTCTGCACGGGTCTGCTAGTGTAGGAGAAGAGAGAAGTGAGAAGAGACATAAGCGGTAACCTTAACTGGTCTCCGGCAGAGGAGCAGCACAAAGGAATGACAAGAATTTGGAATAGAGCTCCGAATCTGCCTGGTATATAAAAGCCCAACGATTATACGACCACAATTAACATATCGATCAATAGTATACGTGGATGTGGATATATATGTACGTTTGACTTACCAGAATTGCATATTGTTTGCAAATAAACAGAGCGTTTTTGTTGACGGCAAATGATTACGTTGAATTTAACGACTGTCGATCGAACGCCTTTGATTGCGTGATAAAAGGTCATCTATATCGGGCAGATACAAAATGCCTCTCTGTTAAAATTAGATCAAACATTAAACATGCAGCGGTACGTACTTTGAAATAATCTCGGTTGGTGAAGCAGCTTTGGAGGCGCAGAAAATCCTTTTGCGATTGGTAGCAGTTTTGAGTATGCTGTCTAATGTCCGTCTTTTATGTGCTTGTTTATCGATGGTGAAGCAGACCGAGCAGGGGTGCTACCGTCGGCCTGTGTAACCGGACGGAGAGACCCTGACGGAGAGGCCGGTCGCCTCTCACCTCGGCCACAGGAAGAAGCGAGAAAAGCACTCAGAATTCACACCTTTCCTGGTCTACAAACACAGTCAAGTCTGTTTTCTCTTCTTTTGTCTTCCACCAGAAATCCCAGTTTGGCGCACAACCGAGCTCCTCATCGGAGCGTTTTATGTCTTGTATGTCACCGTTCGGCCGACGCTTGCTCAGTATCGATTTGCGGTGTTGGCTGGGCGGTGGTGGCGGTGGAGGAGAGGCGGGCGCAGAAGGCTGAGGCACTGCCTGTTGCGGCCCGCTGCCGACGAGGCCTGTGAGAAGGGGAATGAGGAGGCCCGCCAATGCCGGTGGTGTATCGGCTCATCCAGTACAAATAACATTACATACGGGGACAGAGGGAGCTCTCAGCGCACGAGTGCCTTCGACTCCCCATCGTCGCTGGCCCGTACATATCCAGATGGAGCGACTACAGAACACCGCTATCGATCGTCTGTAACATCTGAAGCTTCAATTATTAACGTGCTATTTTACTCACTGCATACAAGTCTAACAATCTCGCCGTCTTCCTTTGCCCGCACCACGATAGGCTCCCATGTCACTGGTGCTCGTATCATTGCCACTTGTTTTTGCACGGAAAGCCAAAGGAATACAAAATGAAATATATGCTAATAAAATTTGGCTGTTGGGTTGCTGGTAGACCGCAATCAATTACGTCAGAGAAAAAGCGCTGTGGTGGTGGTGGTGGTGTATAAGGCCCGGAGTGTTTTAGCATGGTTAGACCCCCCCCTCCCCCCTCCCCCAGTTCAGCGGCGTTTCTCAGCTCACCGATCTGTTTCTATGGAGCAGCAAAATTTGCTTCATGATCTGACTACTCCTAAATTTATTCAGGGTGCAAAGTAATACCTCCAGGTCCCATTTGTCACCGGCGCGAGCGCTGCTTTGGTCACCCAGTACGTTGGCTTTTCCCTAGATGCAGCGGGGCGACTTTGAATTTATATTAGACGCTAAAGTGGATGGTTAGCTGGTGACAATCTACTTGAATAGAAAGCAGGAAGCCTCGGAAATGTTAATTGAAAACCAGTTTACGCTGATGAGACATCTGCAGGTTTTCTGAATAATACTGAACAGGTTCACTTCACAGACTCTTAATTTCGCTGTATAACATATAACATATATCGAAGGGCACGCAGAGGTCAATGCGCAATTATATAATACACTGGAGTCTCTGATGATTTGAATGAAGATGTAAATGTGTGCACATCACATCCGCATAGTGGTAGATCTTTATCATATCAACAGACGAAACGAATGGCCATCTGGTACTAATCATAATTATTTAACGATTCCGGTAGATACAAGGGCATTTGTGTAACTGTTAATAAATAACCAACCCAAGTATTATTACTAGTATATGTACATCTGTATCTCAGTCACTCAAATGTCGCGGGAATTTAAGAGAGGTTCTCCACAATGGTGGCTTTGGGACAATTGTCCGCCATTTCTGACAATGGTACAACGGTCAATCATCAGATTTAATGAGGGCACAGGATGAAACGGCACTGGAAGTCATTCCCGGAGACAGGACGAAGTCTGGGCTAGGCTCTCTTATCTCAGACAATGCTGTGGTGATGCAGGAGACCATGGTATTGTCTGCATCAACCGTATGATGCTCAATTCATGCAGGGTTGTGCCAACTACCACTAAATGGCGTCTTTATCATATAAAACTCGTTCGCTGGATCCTCCCTTAGGGAAGGGTATTTGCTCAAAGAAGATAGGAGAGGAGCTGGCAGTGAGAGTCAATGAATTGAAGCAGTTCTATGCAAAACTGAATGCAGAAAAATCTCTATTTATCTCTATTACATGAACATTCATATTTGTTTTACAAGGATGAGTTACATTTACTTAATAGATTATATAACTCTTGCTGTCCTACAAAATTATGAATTTATTTGCTGATAATTGAAACTAGATATCAAAACGAGCCAATGGGTGTGATTTTACAACTACGAAATTAAAGATAACAGAATTCATGCTGAATTTTAAGCAAGCACCGATGTATAAAGACAAGGGGAGCCTGGCCCTGTCTGCCAGGCTTTCTCAACAACTGCGTCTCAGGAGATGGACAAATGCATATCGATGATTCCCGATCTACGGCATCTGGCCAAGCACAACGGTATGTATAAAATAACTTATTACCATACTTCTGCCCTACCGAGGAATCAGTAGATATTTGCTAGAAGAACTCGTTTGAAGGCCACATGCACAATGTCAAATCCTCTAAGAAGATATTGAATCGATAAATGGGGAATATTCGTTTCCCAAAGGATGGAAAACAGATATGATATCTCGTGCGCCCTTGACAAATATGAAGGTTAGGTTATATTAGAAGATGAAATTGCAAGAAGCCAATTTCAAGAAGTCTAATAATATATTTTCCTCGGTCGCCTGCTCGATCAACATGGAATCTGAACTACAGGGGTTTGGACATACATATGAATGTACACTAACTATGGTATGAAAATTAATATGATACATGGTTGTCCATTTGATATCTCATTCACTTCGAAATAATTTCAATGGGTTATCGCATTGAATAATGAGCCAGGTCATTGAACCGAGCCAGGACATTGATAGTGTATCAATATTTCATTGGCTTGTTACGAGGAGCGAGGTGCTAAGTGACTATTCACATACGGCCTCACTTTCATCAAAATGGACGAGTCATCAGAGGAACACCGACTATCATTTAATACACGGGCTGAGTGCTGCGTCAGTACCTAATATATACATGTATGTTAGAACGAAACAGTTCTTCTGCTCGAACCGGTCCTCGCACTATGGGGAATAATTCATCAAAGACGTCGAGTTTAGAGCGAGTTAATTGGACCAGAGCTCGCGTGTTGCCTGCTCATCACCGCCTTCCAATCATGCAATACAAGATCGTCTGAGGAACACTGCTGAATTTAAGTACTTTAATTCACCTAATTCACCGCCAGTGTCCGGCACCCTACCATACAAAAGGCCTAACGCCTCTGGTGGCACGCGAATATTACGGTGAAATTGGACATGTACATGACGGAGTTGGCGTGGTGGCCGGGAGAGAGGCGGTCTGAAGGAGGCCGACATGGCAAACATCCGGCTGTTGGTGGCTCTTGTTTCCTGCCCGAGAACCCTAGGTCCGGTGTGCGTAGTCGGCTCTCAAGGCGAACTTATTCGCGTCATATCGATTTACATCCTACCAGCGAGGATGATGCCTCGGACTAGATAGAAAATACAACTTCTCAGCGTGCTATATCAAAATGCCCATAAACCCCGCGAGCTCTTCGACGCGCCTCGCCTCGCCCCACCAAAAGTCAAGTTCCCCAAATTTCATCCATTAAAGCAAGTTTTCCCCTGAATTCTATTAGCGCGAGCAGGCGAGGCGATTTGTGGCGGTGAGGGGGCAGCAGGCGAGCCGGCATTAGTGTCAGGCCCGCCTCTCTCCCATTTCTCCCACAAGGCTCGGCAAGGATCGATCAACGTCGATCCGCACAGCCGCCACCACCTCGACGTGCTGTTTTTGGGAGTAGACAATAGATACCGACTTATTAGTATAGGCTGAGAGGGCCGGGGAATGTCTCCTGTGGTCTATCCCCCCCCCTCACACACACACACACACACACACTCCCCCGTGTTACATATGCTGTCATCACTCGCTCCTCCCCGGCTAGCTAAGATCATCAGACATTCCTTCTCAACAGGAACATATACTTCTGTCAACCTTATTACCTAGTCATATACTATATATATGCATATACTTATGTGTCCGCTCCTTTTTGTTAAAAGTTGTATGTACATGTGCGAGTGTAGCAGATATTGTTGATCGAATTTGTATAGGTTCAGTCATTGTTGTAGTCTCTTTTTTTTACATATAATTGCAATATGATAGGCCGATACAGAAAGTGTCTTCCAGGAAAGAATGAAATGGAAATGCATAGCAATGACTTCATGTTAAAGGTTTCTGGGCGGAATATTATTTTATTATTTTGTTGTTGTTGTATAAAACAAGAAACTCGGCGTAAATGAGGAATGTGTTCGTGTCGCCTCTGTTTTCTCGTTCTTATTCACATCAACAACGCAGCTCTAACGTGAAGAATCGATCGATGCACATCCTTTTGTTCAGAGTGTATCATTATGTATCCCGGATTCATGAAAATTACACCGAGTCGAGTCGGTGTTCAGGCCCGGCCGCTTACTCAGTCAGAGTGAGGTCCCTTCCTCGACTCACGCGGCCGAGAGAAAGCCAATAAAAACACCGACTCAGCATTATCTCCACGCTGATGATGAAACAATAAACCTTTCAGTTTTCCTTTTATGCGCAGTATTTGTTCCTGAATTGTGTATCCCTCAACAATTGCAGCCAGGCTGGATAGTCTAATGTGTCTCGGCTGAGGCGTATTCCTATCGAGTAAGGAAGGAAACAGGAAGTGCAATTATTTGCAACCGGCATCTTCTGTTCGTTTAAATTCTAATAGATTCCGTGGCAATATGTTGATATCTTGAAATGCATAGCACATCACAGTACTGGTTACCATCGATTTTAGTTACCAAGTTAGTTTCATCCTAAAAGTAACCCACGTGCATGTGAACATCCATATTTAGTTCTATCGGGCCTCATGTTCGAATTGGAATCATGTTTCCTATTTCAAACACCCTGGCTCGAACAATTGATATAGAGGTCAAAGACATTTTCTATCTGAGCATGTACCGAGATATCTGATGGTCAGGTTGCGGTGGATACATAAGTAGTGTACATGTTTCACTCGCACATTTAGGTCACAGCACTACTCTAAAATTAAAGCTCGTGATTGTCAATTGTTCCATATACAGCTATAAACGGGAACTGCCGATTGTTCGTTTCTAGTTAAGTTATATAGATGAAAACATAAGCAGTTTTGAGCGTGGTTTAACAATGACAGAACATGTCGATCTGTATAAGTACATTAAACTTTGAATAATAACATTTCATACCCCTAGTTAGAATTCAATATTCATTCAGTGATCAACATTAATTGTAAAATAATCCAATCCTGAAGTACGAGATGCGTTGGAAAAGTTCATTAAAGAAACTGATGCAAACGAGATACAAGTAGGTTAACTTATTCTATCGAGGGTAGTACATTGATTAAATCGATATTAATTATCGTCAAGTTTCCTACTTAGTCAACAATAAGGGATG
>JAXGGS010612021.1:0-10108 GCA_035585475.1 Armandia brevis | reverse complement strand
CCAATTTACTCAGCAACAAAGGGATGTTCCCCTTAATCATAGCTCACTTCATTTTCTTCCATTATCGCTCACTTCGTTTTCTGCCTTTATCGCTCACTTTATTTTCCTTTATTATCGCTCATTTCATTTTACTTTATTATCGCTCATTCCATAAACGCGAAGAGCATGTAGAGAAGTGTCACCTACACAGCTGGCCCAGATTGACTCTATATAATAAATTATACAGCCTCTGACGCACGTGGTTTCAGTTTAAATAATGCAGGGATTACAGTACAAATTTGGCAGATAATGGGGGGGAGTGACCGTTGTAATCCTTAGGACGTCTGGCAAGGAGTGAAGGAGGAAAATGTCGCTCGAGCCAAACGATAGAAAGACACGAGCTGTAGCTACTCTTTTCCGTTATTCTATTGCCTGTACATTCCATCTGAGAGTATACATAAACGAAGCTGAACCTGAGTGGCCTTTGAAAGTCCAATCTAAAACAATTATGCCAATAAACCGACAGATGAATCCTTATTGCCTGACAAGCAACATACAAACTAAATTGATTTCGTGTCTATGTTTTACGATGTCGTATATTATTATCCTGATGCGCTATTAAAGTTTATTCAAGCCGCGTTCGCCACGTGACCTCTGACATTCACGCAGAGGTCATCGTCGGCGGTTAATCCATAAAAGGGCAGCGAGAGACAGAGAGGTGGAGAGACAGATCCGGAGCCGACCCTGCCAACTCTGCCACAACATCATTAATGTTTCACCACAATTTATACAACCCAGGGGAGCAATTGAGATGCGCGAGGAATAAAATTGTGCCCCTCGCTGGGTTCCCCCGTCAGTTGTCTCATGTAATATTCACCGCGTTTACACAGCAAATGTCAGCGTTATAAAATGCGGAAATTATTCCGCTTTGTGGCCGGGAAATGGCGCCCCGATTAATACTTACTTTATCATATCACATTAACTCCGTGCGGGCAACAAGGTTTAGTGGGTTTTGTTCATCCAGCTTTTCACATATTTTAATTGTTGAGAATGGGCTAATACAAATCAAGATGGGTTCGTCCGACAACGATTGTTATAGACATTAAACCCGATGAATAAACGTAAATTACACATTTTATATCTGAATTGATTGTATGATAATAAACCACTCGACTCATAGAAATATCCTAGATAAATATGTCGGTTGGTTATGAATATGTCATGATTCACGAACGTGAGTTTTTCTGACAGGTCGACAAAGACAGATGGCGGAAAAAGATAGCAACTATTAACCACTCAATAGATACGCGCGTTAGGCGGACATTTGAAACCCGATTACTCTTTTTGGAACATCACCTGTTCGATGCAGGACGATTTTATCGTGCGTGCCGCAGATATCATGTTCATCATTATATATACGAGACTTAATTATGGCGGATGAAATGTGAGCTGTTTTTAAACGGCTTGAAGAGCAGAAGGTCAACCGACCGCTTGCTTCCTGGAAATTCTATAATGAGAACATAAACGGATGACAAAAGGAGAGTCCGAACAATTCTAGTAGCGGCCATCTTTGACAACTTCAGGGTTAAATGTGACAAATGTATCTTGTATACAAGAACACATTAATCATGCCATAGATGATTTACATTTAAGAACACAAGCGGCTGGTTGTGTGTTTGCTCAGCGTCCAGCTGACGCGATAAAAAGGTCACGACAGAAAGCGCGCGAACCAGCAGACGACAACATGTTAGGTTAGAAGTGAGCCTCGTTTTACCGCACCTGCCTCACGTAGTCATTAATCTACATGTTGTCGTTCATGTTGCCGATATCGCCTGATAAACTAGCGCCGTCTTACTCTTCTTTCTGATCAGTAGATCGTCTTTAAATCGGCTGGTTCAGCTGCGTTTTAAAAGCAGAAGTTTCCGATCACAGATAATTCGGAACTCATTTTTCGCCTGATCTTGCACCGTATCACGTTAGACGCCGGCAATGAGGTCCCTTAACGCATCGTCGAGGGGTTCGACTGAGTTATGACCCTGATAAATGTAAATGTCTGTTAGACACGTGACTTTACGTGATCTGAGAGCTGGCCAGAACCCGGATAGAGGCGGAGGTAAGCCCAGGCTCCGGGGTGGTTACGCTTGGTAGCTGTTTGAAGGAAATAAGACAAGGAATGGTCCTTATCACATGTACATATAGAATAGGATTTCAGCTCCTGACAGTAGTTGAATTCTGAAATGTCAAATAGAGACACGATGAAAAAAACAGTGTTCTGCATGTCTGACTTTAAATATAGTTGCGTTTCTGCTAATTACTCATTGTTCGTCTGGTTGAAACCCTTATTGTCCTTTGTCATTTCCGCTGCAGTGCGTTGCTTTAAGGACCAAATCAGTCCTTACTGAACTCATGACCGGTCCCTATCTAAGCGTCTGAAAGGAGAATGCCCCCTTTACTATGGAGACTGCTACATTGTTCTACTGTAGGAAGGGGAGAGGGGTTTGTGCGAATAGCGCCTGGACACGCTACAGAGACCGCGAGGAGATAATTAGGATGTGTGCCGCTCATCCATACATCTGTCAAACATGGCGTTATCAATCAAACATGGCGCTCCAATTAAACATGGCGGCCCGCTCCGCTCCGGTATCAATCAAATGTGATGGGAAAATTACCGCTCCCCTCCACAAGTGATGCGAGCCTCGTTATCAAACACAGAGCTGGGAATGTTTCCCTCGGTAAACGCCAGGGTATAATTAGATTAATCAAAATGTGCTTCTGTCTGTGGGCCGTGGGTCGGATTCATCGGGAAGCCGTCAGAGCGTCTGCAAAAACGTCCATCGAATATAAAACGAAGGTCAGCAGTAAGTAGCGTGAGGAGGCAAAAAACCCAATAAATCATCGGCGAACAATGCGCATAACTCAAATCAACAATGGCGGTCTTTAATTTGCTGCCTTATGGCGCTATGTGAAATACAATATGGGGTTGGATGTTTGTAATTTATCAGATTACAGTAAATTTGATTGACAAATTACTGGCTTGTGGTGATTAGAATGTGGAGTTTGCGTGAAGGAGAAAATGATGTGGGAAAAGTGGGCAGCGGGAGAGGAGAAGCAGACGACAGTGTAACTTGGCGGGAAAAGTGACCAGCGTGAGGGGAGAAGCAGACGACAGTGTAACTCGGCGGGAAAAGTGACCAGCGCGAGGGGAGAAGCAGACGACAGTTTAACTCGGCGGGAAAAGTGACCAGGGCGAGACAAGAAGCAGACGACAGTAAAACATGGCGGGAAAAGTGACCAGCGTAAGGGGAGAAGCAGACGACAGTGTAATATGGCGCGGAAATCACGGATCACCTGTCCCGTTACCGCGCGTCAGTACAGATTACCTGGACACGATAAGTGCTGATGAGAGGTGATGGAGACAAACTTCAATGACAACTGGACAGGAAGGAGGGACAAAAGTGGTAGAGAAGAGATCATCAAAGGTAGAGACAGCAGCAGCTCGGGAGGAGTAGGGGTCTCGGAAAGAGACGTGACGGGTGCAGGGTCCTCGCACCTGCCATCTAGCGGTCACTGCAAATTCCCCGGCTTCGGTCGATCAATCACAATTTAGCTTGGGCCCCATTTGTGCACAAGTTATTGTGCCACTCTCCCTGCTGTCAAATCTGATACATGCTTCCTGAATTGATTCCGTTTGTGCGGAAAACCCAATAGAAATAACAAATTTATGGAAATTTCAAATCAAATAAGTACTGTACGTGCATGTTGATCTATAGGGTGACCTAGAATATTGCCCGATTTCTCATTTGTATTTTGCGAAGGGGAAGTAATATCAGGGGTGATTTAATCATTCAGGATGAGCTCTTTGATGACCGACCGGACATAGAACATCCCACAAAGCCTGAGGTCAAAGGTCGGGACCTCAATCAGTGTAACATGAAATGTGCGCCGTATATCAGGGTAATATCAGGATACAGTCCCTGTGTAGGGGGCAGTAAGCGGTATAAATCCCTCTCTCATCCACCGGCATCAAACAGGCGGGATAATCCGTCATTAATCCGGATTTCCCTAATCCCCCGCGCAGATTATCCGTGACCCGGTCCGGATGTCCGCGATGATCCACGATATCGGCGATCGGCAGCTGCCGGATGATAAATGTGGTAGAGCGGAGGTGGGCTAGCAGTAAACAAGGGGGGTAATGTAGGGAGCGGGAAACTGTAAGGGAACTAGCTGTAAACTAGGGGTTCTGCTGAAGGATACAGAATGTGGGTAATGTAGGGAGGGGAAAACTAGGAGAAAGCTAGGGGGCAACTGATGTAGGAAGTGGGGAACTATTAGGGCGGACTAGGAGTACATTCGTAACTAGGGGGTAACTATTGTAAGAATAGGAAAACTACGAGTAAACTAAGGGGCAGTGTAGGGAGAGGGAAACTGTAATACAGGAAGGGGAAACTATGGGCAAGTCAACAAAGGGGTTAAGTGGGAGAGGGGGTGGGGGGGAATATGAGCATACTTGGCGTAGACAATGAGGGGGGGGGGGGGGCTAGTAGGAAGAACTAGTATTAAATAGAAAGCTATTCGAGCAGACTCGGAGTATACTAGGGGTGGTGATGTAGTAAAGAGACTATATTAGCAGATAAGGAGTTAACTGTAAGTTGGTGTACATGTAATGACGGAAGGGGGTTGTAATGAGGATGTGGGTTGTTACAGGTACCTGACACAAAGGTGGACGGGGGAGGTGAGATTGTGGTGGTCTTTCAGCGAGCTGGGTACATTTACTTCTATATTAACCACCGGAGATATAGTGGAGCTGAATGCTAGAATCATTAAAAAGCAGAGGAAACAGACTTATCGACGTAATTCATTTGAGATGTGTCGTGTTGTAATTTCAAACTAACGTGTCCGCTGGCCACTCAATACCTCTGTTTCGGAATAATAATTGTTATCATTGGCACAAATACACAACTCCATTCCTCCGGTCGTCGATATGAAACTCATGAGACAATTTAAAACATTCGCTTGTTTCCAATGAAAACTCGCTTCATGCTGGGTAGAAATTGATCTGTGAGCCTTGTTTTCCTATTCAATCACTCTCGATTCCAATGTCGTGAGATCGTCGGAAAGTTGATTAATATCAAATACCAACTAAAATGCTGTGAACATATATCGGAATAAGGGCTTTTACATATTAAATGCTTACTTTCAGAATATGTGATATTCAGAGCCACTAAATTTGATGTCGCGATCTACCAGCAGACCCCGAGCTTAAGGGTCGGCGCTAGACAGCTTGACCACCGGCGCTGTCTCCTTGACAACCAGTGAAGTCTCCTTGACGACCAATGATGTGGCCGCCTGTTGACACAGCGACAAAGCGCTGGTTATTAAGCGCGCACGAGAAGAACCCTCAGCGGTATCACCCATAAGGAGGCCTCCCTGGGGGCCGCGCTATAAGTGGTCAGCCTTTAAGTACCTGCCGCCCCGGCCCGCTTGCTAAAGCAGCCCCCTGCCCCCCAGGCCACAGCCCCGAGCGTTTAAGATCCCGCCGCCCCCCTCGCTGCTGAAGCCGCCAGCCGGACTGAACGATGCTTGACAATTACCGCCATCAAAGCGCGGCGTCACCGGCTTCAGTCACGCTGTCAACAGGACAATAATCTATGTTATGTCCGGCGCGGTGATCTCAGACAATAGATAAATACGCTTTAATGATCTTTTATAAACCGGGGGATCTTCAAGAGCTCTTCAATTACACAAGCAAACGCCGCCCGACTCTTCAGGTTTAATTCAGAAACTTTATATCTGAAGTGGAATGGACCTCCGAATGGACAATGTTCGGTTTTATCAAAACATTTCGCTAGCATTTAGTTCAGTTTAATTCATAAACCAGAAATTTATCAATTTAGCTATCAGGAAAAGGTTAACAGTGCATTAACAAAGGGAACCATTTTGTTCAGATTTCCCAGTGAATGCCCCTCGACTTTTACCCCCCTCTCCCCTGGGAGCCCTCTTCCGCCTGACCGGCCCCGGGATAGACCGGACATAGACCACCCTTTCTCCGCGACCACCGCGCCAGACTCCACTAAACTCCCGTCTGTCATCGATCCTTCCGCCCGGCCGAGCCGCCACAATCACTACAAAGCCGGGGAGGAGACAGGGGGAGCTTGTCCCCGCCGATACAACATGTCACTCACTCGGACAATGCCGCGGGGGAATCAGTCTAAAACCGCGCGCATCAACAATCACCAGCGAGAATCTTCAAAACATCTCCGCTGAATGCGGGTAATGAACTTTAAACACGATTTACAGAGATGACATGCGACTTTTCATCGGCGCCCGTGGCGTGGTGGTCGATTAGTGCGGGTATTGTGGTCAGTTTGCGGGGAGAGAGGGGAGGGGGTGGGCGTCATGGGGTTTTAAACCCTGTCCGCACCCCCGTAATGGGGTCTTCAAAGGGCGGCCCTCTTCTGCTCAGCTGCCCCGATGGTATGCGACAGGGGAGGTGGGAAAGTCACCATCGCAGTCGCACAGGGGCAGAATCATCAAAGTGCTGAGACAAAATGTTTGTCTGTCTGACTTAAATCAAGTGTGAATTTAAAGTAGGCCTTTTAGGCGACATTGTGTGTCGGACATATATATATGTGCAGATCTAGAATATCTAAGGTTCCAGGGTCCGTCTCGCCATGGCTGACATTCAAAGTTAAAGCGAGAATCATATTCCGTTATTGAGATTCCTTGCTTGATCAATATATTGTATATCAAAGACACCCCTAGAATCAGAGTTATTAAATGTCTGCTCCGGCTAGACATGCAAAGTCTCAGCACCAAGCTTAAACAACCCGTCGTTAAAAAGGTAAAAGGTAGCAAAGCGAAACAAAAATCGGATACTTCTATCGAACTTCCAGCGAAATTGCTTTAATCGGAATATTTGTGAAGGCAATTTAAGCCTTGTCGCATGCTTGAGATATTTTCGATTCCCGACAAAATCTAAATCACGCATATTGCTTTTCTTATTGTTTTCAGAAAACCTATGTTTTTATAACTTCCTAACTATGATAATCATCGGGCAATTACATGAACCCCCTAAAATATCAGGTGTTCTGCCTAATAGCAGAGGAAAACTTGGTTATTGGAGACCTCTCATACAGAGGTTCGTGCATCACTGTCACAGGAAGAGAGAGCATGTTTACCGGCGAAGTCACGAACTATGCGATGAATTATCTGGTAGGAAAAAGTCGCCGCTGACATGAAATTGGCCGGGAACTCGACCCGCTCCCCGAGTCCGTCGCTCCTGTGCACGCCGATTAGAAAACGCACCAAGTCCGCCGGAGAAAATCAATTCTTCCTCTTCCTCAGTCACGCAAACTTCATAACGTGATTAATTTCATGCTGCTACCCTTTTTCAGAACATTAATCAGGCTTTCCTTCGCTGGCGGTCGGGTAAAAAAATGATGATCGGCTCTTCAAAATGAGACCACGCAATGCTTGGCTTTTCATCAATGGGCCGGGATTTAGACTATCGATGCTCAAAACCAAGTGCTCTTAAATTCAGACAAGTCATCGTTAGTTCATCGGTGGATCGACAGGTAACATTCTATCAGCATTTCCTGACTAGACAAGGACTAGGACTGCACATGGCCAGGCTAATAAAACGTTTGAACAACGAGTCAGTAAATCGGTGAATGGAAGCTATAATGTAGTCATGTGGGTCTAGCTAAGTAAGGTATCATTGCTTATGCAAGCATTTGAAAGCAATTATTTTGAGAGAGAGCCTACCCCTTGCCTTGAGTAGATGAGTAAGGAAGTTTGAGTGAATGAGTACCGGGGACATCCTTTGCCTCGGACTAGAGTAGATGAGTAAGAACGTTTGAGTAGATGAGTATCTGGGACATGCTTTGACTCGGACTTGAGTAGATGAGTAAGAAAGTTTGAGTAGATGAGTATCTGGTACATGCTTTGAGTCGGACTTGAGTAGATGAGTAAGAAGACAGAGAATGACGGGGCAGCTAATATCCCCGCCCTATATTAGCTCCTTCTAGACTGGACTCCGCCGCACTCTGTCAGCGTTATGAAAAATTCATCACTCTGCGCAGACGCGAGCCGACTTTCCGGCAACATATTCCCTCATTTATGAAAGCGAACGTTACCAATTCCCTCTTTCAGCCTTCACTTCAGTCAATGTCGTGACCTTCAAAGCTAGGCGGCGGCCATTTGCATGTGCGTCCGTCCGCGTCTAAAAGAAGTCGGGATCCAGATTAGCCACATGAGGAGTCCCCCGAGACGCGCTACAATCGATTCCTGTGCCTCGCTGAAGACCGCGTGGAGTGATCAGCGCTGCCGTAAAACATTAATGCCGTAAACCGTCGAGTCTCGCCTGACCTTTACGACATGAGAATCGCATTTGGCAGCGTTTCCTCCCGAGTTGTAAGGCTGTCGGCCGCAAATTTATTATCGCTGTTCCCGGCCGACCTCTGCGCCTTTGGCGGTCACTGGGATCAAACCGGCGGTCAAACATGAGGCCTTTAATGGAGGTTCTGCTCAACAGGAACAAGTTATTTAAAGCATTCGCACTCTACGCACGTATGTTTGCCAATGACTGTATCATCATTCTCAAAGAGTATTGCCAACATACATGAGATTTAAAGTTTAAAGGAATGATGCATTGCGTTGGCGCGATGTCCGCAGGTTTGACTTGAATGAATTGCCGCAGCAGGATATTGATTTCTGGGAATTTCAGATACAAATCGATGCATTCTTCAACGCGAATACCAGTTGCGTTCAATTAATCCACTCGAGTTCTGGTCTTTTGTATGGAATGACTTTTATACTGATTAATTGGACATTAAAGAGGAAAGTCGATAGAAGATGTAACAGTTGTCCATGTTGTTGACTTGGTTTATTTCTGCTGTGTAAATCAGCATCAAGGGAACACTTCAAAACACTCTATGATTAACATGCGATTCTCATTAAAGTCGCCATTATTGGAAATCCGGTCGTTATTAAATTGTCGAACAGAAGCAGAAAAGTCAGATATAACAAATATATAGCAGATGTGAATCAAATGCTCTTGTATGGTCTCAAGAATGACACCATTTCAGGAAGAACATCTATTACTTTCGTCAGATATGTATCTAAAATAGTTATTATCAGGCTCGGTATAAAGATTTAAACCGATTAGCTCAACTTTTGCCTGAAACAAAACATTTATAATAAAAGATGACTAAAACCCAGAACTTTATTCACGTATGAACGATCGGGGTTAGATTGGAGAGCGCCTTGTTGCCTGTGATTTGACTATCACATTGTTACATGGTGTACTGCAACCTGACATATTCCATCATTCTCCTAATGTGAGCAGCAGAAGATTTAGAGTTTTTGTTAAAGCCGCTCTCTCGTACCGCCGGATTATCTGTGAGTGACAGAGGGGGACATCACAGGACAGGTGGATGATCTGCTCGCTGTCCTGGGACAGATACAACCACGCAGTCTCCTCGCCGTAACTTTATCTTCAGCAGCAGGACCTGACTTGCAGCTTCTGTCGCGGGGAGATAGACGCAGGGCTGACTTAAGGTGGACGTGATCAGAGACTGCTGAGATCACTCGCCTCTCAAAGGTAAAGGGACAACAAAGGGACGCTAACGTAACTAAACCAGTCATCTGAGAACACAGGAGACTATGCATTGTCTTCTGCCGTGTTTTGAAGTTGTTTAAGACAGCGAAGTTTCAAAGCCTTAGATAAGATATAATGTTACATAAATTATATACCCGCACTATATACAGAACGTAAAGGCGTATATAGTGATAATTGATCAAAGCTTAAGGAAATCTTACGGCTCTAATGAATACCTTTGATGATCAAATAAGCGAGGTTTTCAGCTATCTCAGATGTCCGAGAGATGAACGTTTTCCTGCCTAAGAAACTTTGAATCTCTCAGATGCCGGCTACTGACTCTGTTTAACAAGTGATGAAGATGCCTCATAAACATGGCTGAAAGAGAGTGTGTGCGTATTGTCTTGCGTTTTAAGAATATCATATATATGCAAAACTTTTAGATTACCAATGCTCCTTTGATAAGCAATCCCTCTGAAAACATCAATTGATAAAAATTGTGATAAAGCGACGTAACAAACAGAAATATGT
>JAXGGS010611910.1:0-10110 GCA_035585475.1 Armandia brevis | reverse complement strand
TTACTCAGCTAATACTCCAAGTCATATAGATATGTCTTTAATCTATCATTTTCAAACATGACTGACTTACCTTTATTCACAATATCTTGTGTTAGTATCAATAATACTTCTGCCTATTTATAGAGAGACACTATGTGCTTATGTTATATGGGACTGACTCAGTGGTGAAATATACGATAAATATGACATAAACTGCACTAGAATCCCCATAATTATTCTGTTTTAAGTCCTCATTTAACTTAATTATATGCTGCTGTTTGACGTTAATGGCAATGAATACATAATTAACTGAGCCATTTAGGTCAAATCGATTTATTCCTATAAGCTGGGTCAGACATATCCGACATGACCTTCGGACTCAATCATTACTTTTGTAATCAGAATAATAACCAGAGCATGTAGCGAGATGATTCTTTATTTGAAAACGTAGGTGCCATCAAACGTCTGATATTGTTTATTATACTGTTTTCGTTACATTTTTGCCCGTTAGCTGGGTGTTGACAGGGGGCTGAATGTGACTTTCTTTTACTTTTATAAGTGCCAATAGTATATTTTCAAATAATAAATAATCAAGGAGTCAGCAACAATTGTTGTGAGAATGTGCTGAGCATAATGCCCAATCCTTGACCAAATCAAATTCATAACCGAAGTATTGAAGGTCGCGCTCGTATCGCTTGTACAGTCTGAGCACAACACCTCGTGGAACGTTGTGATACAGCGGCAGCAACCTGTGAGGGGAAGATGGAGGCCGTTGCGTATTTCTATGGGCGACCTTTTTCAACATATGGTGGCATTCTGGTGAATCGTCGCGAATGATTTGTTGTTCATTTACTGTCTAAATTATACTAGCTGTACTTGCAAGCCATGCAAGCAGATCTGAGAAATAATAGCCATCAATGAGCTTGCCTGAATGGTATTTAATATTTTCATATTTAAGTTGAGAATGGAAATTAGATACAACCCTCCTTGTATACGGCTCTGTTAAATCATACAAAATTCTTAAATTGGTTAACAAAGACCCAATGCGGTAAATGAGAAGGAATGCCACCTCCTCACAAACATGAGGGACATCGTCGATCATATTCATGAAAAATCATACTTAACCTTGTTAGACCCGGCATATAGGTGTCATAAGTTAGAGCCGACACAAGGCATGGTTTGCAGGCTGTACAGGATTAACTCTAGATGACTTCCAATAGCCTCATTATGGCATGACTACTCATATTTTTCTGAAAGTCTGTAATCACAATCATGTTAACAAACGAATTCATAAATATGAAAAGAAATGCAATTTGAACTGGATTTAATTTTAATATATTACCTAATCACTGGACATTTGTGGCTTAAATTTGTTTCATGTACATGACTGTATTCTTACATACATAAGTTATATTTAAGTGCCTCCTTCACTTTACAACATGCAAGCTATCATATACAGAATAAAATGGTGATTAAATAGATAGTTGACTGGCTCACATAATTTCTAGTGTTGCAAAAAAATGGAATTTATCCTCATTGTCCAGCGGTAATACTACATTGATAAACATGCAGTGAGACCAAATACAAATAAAAGGATTATTAGTGTCCACTCCAAGATTGTCAATTTACGGCATATTTAGCATGTCCAACCCTTTGAATGTTGTTTTTACCAATACGCCAAGGTAAAGAAGAATATCATCAAACTATTGAGGTGTGCATTTCAAATGAAAAGTATTGTTCCAAGTACGGGTGCACCGTATTTTTCCTTATTTCCCCTTTTTTCTTTTTAAAATCCTTAACGAAAACGATGGTGGATCAGTTTTTGTATAGATTTGTTTTCAACAAAGAGGGTGTGGCAGGGCTTTTCTTTCTTTTAATGCTGCTGAGAAGGAGGGTTCGGCACAATCGATATTGTATTATACACATGGAGCGCTCCACATATGTTCCTATCACTATAATACAAGTAACCAATCAACAATGCATACAGATAAACTTTGTGAGGGCATTAGCGATTGAGCTGGACTCCTCACAAGGTAGAATCCAGTGAATGTTTTATGTATGTAACGAATATATCGTTCATGGAAACGTTAATTAATGACGTTTATTATGATCTTAATGCCGATATCTCAATATCAAGGCTATTTGATGAAGCACCGAGTTTTACCATTCCGGCCAAAATATGTTTTTTATGTTGCTATGTGTTCAAGCATTACTGTGCGACACTATGCATCAATTCTGTGAACTATTTCTTGCGTAGTTAGTTGATGGCAAAATAAGATACATTGTTTCATTCCCAACCAACAATCCTTTCCTAGAACCGCCAATCTTACATTTGTATTCACAAATAGGCAGCATCATGGCGATCCTATGTCCGGTACCCTCTACCACCATTCTCCCGCTTATATAGTTCTGGTTCCCATCACACTTCATCCTCGCCATGATGGTTCATCATCAATTCACTCCACCGAGGTCCACACCCCTATCCTCTACCCCTAAACGCACATCATCCCTTATACCCCAAACAAAGAAATAACCCCTAAGAGACCCTACCCCTAAAGGTCAACACTTATCCCTGCAGAGACCCCCTTGACATACAAAATGGCAAATTATGGTGAAACCCTCTGGAAGTTAAATGTCTTGCTCCGAGGGTGCACATGCTCACATAAAGTAGCCTGCCACTGAGGCATTGCCACTCTAGGTGTCTTGCCTCCCGGATGTGCTGCCACATCCTTACTAACGTAAGTGCCGCATCGATTTCCTCCTGTGGTATAGAAAGAGTCTGTATTGAATTATATGCCTATCCAAGTCATCTTCTCGAATGGGTAACAAGTCTTGTGATGTGATAGCCTGAAACCTTAAGATTGTACAATTAATGTCTAAAGCCCTTTCTTCATTTTCACCTTTTCCTGGTGTGGGTTTCAGGATGACTGCTTCATCATCGCAGTAAACTACTGCTGTGATATTGTGTACATGTAGAACGTGACAGATTGTTGGAAGAACATTGTATCCTTCATCCCGTAGTTCAGACAGTTCTCTGTGTAGGTGTTATCCTCCCATTGGAAGTTAACCCACGGCGGTGACGTCACTTATGTCTTGATTTGTCTGAAAGTGGATTCAAAATCAAAACTAGCTAAAAAACAGCCTTTTCCTGCTTTTAACATTAGTTTCCCTAAATCTAGGGGAAGAGGGAGGGCTAGCTTGAAATCTCGACCTAGATACAAATTGTCATGAACCATGGAAGCATATAGAAGACATTTAAACTCAGATATGTGCGTCAACCTGTTTCTGGTGGTTAAGCGCTGAACCATGGTTAAATTTCTTCTCCCAATCCGGATGCTTGATTTGATCATGCTCCGGGTGCAAAGGAAGAGAGAAATCGAGCCAGATTGGGAACCAAAACTCTAAAAAATGTATTATTGCACTAGCCATGTTTCTCCACGCATTTATAAGAATTTCGTTTACGTTTAAGTATGTCCATATTGGTATTCTTGCATTTGCGACGTTGTACCCGTGTGCAAATTTACATGCATTGTAAATACTTGATGCCTCTTTATTTTGCGATCTAAATTCGTCTGACACGCTGGGAAAAACATGGAGGTAACTTTTTGTCTTGGGGATGTTCTGAGGTGTGCCAAAAATTTTGGCCTCCCTTCTGTCCCTAGGCGACAATTTGACAAGCGTTACTCGGAGCACATCAATTGCAATTGTACTCTGGATGTCGCCGTTGACACAGTGGTTTTCCCACCTGTGAAGGTTCTGTCGCCTGTCCGGTGCCTGGAGCCTTTAAGCCGCTTGTTGCTCATGGTTAAGCATTCCGCATCTCTCAATGCCATGCTCTGTCGTTTGCTGCCAACTTCCCCGGCTCTGACTCCATAGCTTGCTATATAAGCAGCCGCCTCACGGAGTCTCATCGCATCGACGCCGTGTCTGGTCTGGTGCTGGGAAGCTCAGATTAAATAAGTCGGAAAATGCGCCTCAGGTCTCTTCGGTAGCTGCACTGGTAGAAAAATGGTACGCTGACTCTAATTAATTTCTTAATTGCTCCCACACCGGCCCAAGATTCTCGCTGTTTAAATCTTCCAAACCTATACTCAGCAAACATCCCTCAAATATGAATATTTCTGTTTGCACAAACAAGTGAAAGTCAGTTTGAGGTACAAAGGGAAAGAAGAACGTATTGAAGTAATCAATAGGGATCTTGTTATTTAAACATAGTATTTATTAAACATAAAAAGTAATTGCATTATATGAAGTTTTTGCTCCATTGTGATCATGTCTTTGTATATCATCCGGAAAGGACAGGGAAATTTTAATAATATTGAGTGAGATGCAGTGTATTTATTAATACAGGAATAAAGTACCGTTATCAAAAGTCAACAGTGTAGTTTTTATTCTTCTGATGATGCCGAGCCTACAGCCATCCTGCTTATAACATGATCTGCTAGTGAGGTGATTCTCACACATTTATATCTCATCTTGAATGATGCCTGCGTCAGTTATTAAATCAAAATGAGAACACAAAAATTAGGTCCATGCATGATACCCTTGTGTTATAGGTCATAGGTTACTTTTGGGACATCACTATGAGCTTACAATATATAAGCTATTCACCATGACAATAAACATTTTATTGTGGGGCACGTTTGCTTACTTATTTAGAATCCATAGATAATGAAAGGTGTTTTAGTTTTCTCGTTTAACCTAACTAAATTAGACGACACCAGAGAAAACTGTCTCCGTTCATGTTTCTATTCTGAGTCACTGAAACTTTTACGTTCACTTGTCCCTTACCTTAGATCTGAAATAAAGTTTAATCGGGGACAATTTGTAGAAAGTCAAACACTTAGTGTATGACCTGTTTAAGAAAAAATATCATCATATTCATCATATGCAGATTAACGCGTTGATTATAATTTCATCGAAAAATTAATATTTGTTATGATAAAAAATACTTCAAAAGCAAATGAACACATGTTCATACTTATTATCATTGGGATATTTCAGTACAAACGTGTCAAAGATCACATGAATTAACATTGCTAGATGAGATGACCAGATTATTCATTAGTTACATTAACGTGAACATGCATATAGGCATTGAGTAATAATGATTACGGAAGAATGGAGATAATTTATATTGCCGTCCTGGTGTGCTGGGTCAATGTCAATGAAGCCACCAAAAATGCTCGCAATTTATGCGATGCGATTCAACGTATGCACCTTACACAAACATCTTCATCGAATCCTTGGTGTCAATTGGTACACAGTTTGGATCAAATATTCTTGTCGAGCTTTTATAGCCCATATGATAGATTTATGCATATACCTATTCTAAATCAAATCATTAATTTTACTCAGACGACGTCTTTATGCATCATTCGGCCATGTAAACATCTTATCATTCTCTAAGTGCTATTAACCAAGAATGTCTATTACAACCATTTTAAATGTGTTTTAAACATTTTGACAGTTTGTACATTAGTAAGTATATCCTGCTGCTATAAAACATTTCCGCTTATGTCGTTATGATGGAAGCCGCACATCAAACCAGAAGGGAATCCGATGCGTAGAAAATACAGGGCTCCACATTTACAGTGAACCCGACTGTAACTAAAGCCTTTTCAGTCTATATAAACAAAAGAACAAAAAACAACCCCATTGGTGGATGATCTTTATATGGCTACAGTGGAACATGTAATTGTGATGATTGGACTATAAATGGAGCGTTCAATGTAAACAACACCGACAATTCTATGGATTTAGTAAGGACGGCATTTGTAATTGAGTGGCTCAGCATCGAATGTGTCAGACTCTCTGTATGTCACAAATATGTATTTGTAAACACATATTCACTCCAGTTTTCTCAGAACCGTGAAATGATGACCTTTATTATGATATGCATGATGAGTGCACGTTATGTGGTATTTGTTTATCTAATGCCATTCTTGAGATAATAAATGCCTGTATATGTTACCATGGTGACAATAATCCACGTGTACCTTAGTTGCACTTGCTAGATACGATCTTTACATGTATACGCAGACGACCTCTCAGGGAACAATTCATTGATGATATCAATTGATTTGTATGTGCTGTGTTCAAGCTATCAATACAAATATTTGCTAAAAGGAACAATTCTATCCCAAAACATGATATATTGGGGGTCCCTCTGCTTTTAATGTCCTCAAAATTCTACCAGTTTTCTTGTCACTTTTATTTTGTCATCTTACATATTGTCTATTTATTATTGCTGAATATTTGAGTTACATTTACTTAATCCTAATTAATGGTGATCCCTGGAGGTGCGGAGGGAAATCCTTTGCGAATATGGTTAGTGACCATCATTGGAAAGGTGCGCTAAAATAGAAATAATACTGCTTGTTAATTCGGCAAATCTCTAGAGCCTGGCATTGTCCGCTACAGGAATTCATTGATAGCTGCATCCTGATTTCCGGTGAACTTTTGTCTTCTATGCATCTGATTTTCCCTCAAGTGAAAGTTATTTACAGTTGACGTTTCCGGTCATTCCCTAAAATTAATTCGGACTTTGGCTTAATTCTAGTTATTGATAGGAAGGGAAAATCTATATTTAACCTTGTACAAGCCAAGGTCGAAAGGAATTTTAGAGGCACGTGGCACCATGTCTCCTTTGAGCATCAGCCCTGACCCTGGCACACGGTGTTTGGATGTAATGTAATTGTGGAAGGTATTATTAACCACTATATGTACGTGACACGAGTGACCGTAGTATGTTAGTGGCTTCATATTGATTGTGTAATGTTAAGATAAAGATCTAGAACGGATGTGTGACCTGTCACGCTCTGATTTGAGGTCATCGATCTGAGGTCATCGATAACAGGTAAGCTGTTTCATACTATTCACAAAACCGAGAAGTCTGATCTAATTTCTGATGGAGGGGGATGAACAGTTCAATGGCGTGTGAATTACCAGATATACCGTATCACACCAGTTCTAAAAAAATACACTAGCTACCTCTTTGAACGAAGATTTAAGTTAAAGATTCTCCTGCATTGAGTAAGGTCTTTACATTGATGTTGTTGATCTTCTTACAATGAATGCCCCTCTTCTGGTCCTTAAGTCAGCTGGTAACTAACTGGTATTTAAGGAAAGACAATGAACCTAACCTTGTCGATCCGTTAGAGGCCACACGACTCTAGAAATCAGAATTAGAGACTCTAAATGCTAGAGCTACAGCTTTAAAAAGGCTTGAACACCTACTTAAACTGTTCAACTGAATCATCGACTTTATTTAAATTTAAAAAAATGTATCTCACATTTTACTCATGTAAAGACATTTAGCTGTAGAAATGTACTATTGAAGAAATGATTGATTTCATCATTAGAGTAAAACCCCGAATTAACACGGTTAAATGGATGCACAGATTAAGATCTCGTAAAAACTTGATTGCGTTAAATCTGGGTTGCGGGTGTTAATAAAATGTAAAATCACATTTAAGAATGTTTTATATTAATTATGATAGGAAAGCGCTGACATTGATAGATAATGACGATGTGTATGGGAGAGACACATGTAGTGGTAAAGTCAGAGCTGGGATATGTAACATGATTTATATTAATTATGACAGGAAGTTGCTGCAGTTAATAGGCCTATCTGTTGGTTGTGGGTGAAAGGATTGCTGACCAAAACATCTCCAAGTTTCAGTGATGCGGGGATGAAAACCATTATCAATCGTCAGAGAATGTGACATTCCATTCGGTCAAATTCGCAATTTGACATGTTAATTTTAATAGTTAAAGTCTCGTCACCGCGCTCCTGTTCTGGTGCCTCCTCCTCAGCAGGCGAACAATATCTCAACAAACAGCTTCGACAGTGACATTGTTTGTATCACTGAATGATGTTGTCTTGGTAACATTTATGTTGATTAATACATAAACAGGAGACGCTCCTTCGTCAGAAAAGTTTCCTTGGTTGGTGCCTGCAGAATTACAGAGGAGTCCCGGAATAGAAACAAAATTATACTTGGTCCATCATCATCACTGATATGTGTAAAAACTAAGTAATTAATTCGATGCAACACAATAGCACATACCGAACTAGCTATATGAATATGATAACAGGGACAAGGATAAGCAGTTCTATCCCCATTAAGGCACCCTTATGCATTTATGAGTCCGACTGACCTACATAGGAAAACAGATTAACAACAATTAAATAATTCAGCATTACAAAGGAATAACAACATTTACATTGGAAGAGTGTAAATATGTCATTTTTCATAGTTTAAACTAGAAAGAGTTAAACCAGAAGTAAGTGTTTGTGTCTGCTGTGTCAACCCAGTATTCTGAGTTTTCGTCTCAGACGTGGAACCTGTTTCACTAGTTGTGGTTAATGTGGTTGTCAGAGGCAACGGGCAAATATCTAGGCACAATTGAGAAAATGCATGTGAATATTTTCCCAACTCTTTTTAAAATTAAGATTAATTGACGGAGGACAATGACAGTAAAATGAATAAACGTGAATGCGTTAGGTGCTTTTACAGATAGAAATCTATCACCTTTTTTACACACAAAGTGGTATGCTTTGGATTGCTTTGACTGAATCCACAAACATCTGGCTGCGAAAAGGGATATATCAAACGAGGCATCTTCCAGTGTTGATATCCAAGGGCACCAGTCCTGTTACCAGATTCCCGTCCTCCCAATGAAAGGTCGGGAAAGTTGAGCTCTTCTTCGCTCCGATCCAGTGATTCTGCACAGATGAGCTCCTGCAGGTTGTGAGAAAACTAGATGCACACACACACACACACACATAAAATGGCAATATTATCTATAGCTATCTATATTTTTACGTTATTCTGGAAGGACATTTACAGAAGATCCCACAAGAATTCTAGCTCAACGTGTGTATTGACGCTGATGAGATCTCCACCCAAAGATTGACAGCGTTTTCTGGCGTCTGAGTACTTGCATTTTGCAATAATTCATAGAATTCAGACAAATCTGTTAATAAATATCATTCAAACCTTCACCGACAGATTCTGGAACGACATTGGGCACAATCGTCGGGGGCGTTTTGGGAGCTACAGGTGTGTTAGCAGTTCCTGCATTTTGCGTGGTATATACAATCCGTCGGTTTAAAAAGGGGAACACAAAGCAAAAAATCAAGAGAACGAAGAAAGCAACGTTGAGTTTGAAAACAGGACAGAAGCACTCCAAACTGTGGACGCATCGTTTGAAACCACTAGTGTCGGACCAACTGAAACCGTTTATGCATCCTTACACACACCAGTACGATCTCTGGAATCAATTCCTGCAATTTATTAAACATTAGGGGTAACTAAACAAGTAAATAATTGATGCTCTATAGTGAATTACCTTTACTACATGATTGAACCTGAAATCGTGTAAATCTTGATTTCATATTTTGGATTCTTATGTAACAACTTAATTTAATAACTTTATTTATTGCAGGAAAGCATGTATTATAACACACGCCCCGTAAACCTGAATGCAGATAGTACGTCTGTGTATTATAACGTGAAGCTTGATTGATGGAAGCTGTGAACTCTATGTAGAACGATGAACCCCATCTCTTTGCTGCTATGTACATTCAAAAAATATTATTTGGATTTAAACTTAAAGTCAACGAATTTAAGTTAAATAATTTCATCTCGAAATCCATACATAATGCTAAAAAATGTGTGATTGTCTGACAATGTTTTATGACTTCTTGCTGGTGTCGAGTGCCATTCCGATTGTACGAAGTATCACATCATCTTGTTGTATATACCAGTATCATTGTTATTAATTTAATTTGATATTACACACTGTTAATTCGCTACTATCATCAATATTCAACGAGATATTTATACCTTTTTCAAGCTAATTTATATCTATCTGAACATGCGAAAGGCTTTATAATTAGAAACTTATGGATTCATTGAATTGATTATTGTGCTTGTTCTCGTGGTTAGCAAATACAAATTGTGTAAACATTTAATTGTCGTTGATAAAGATTATTGATTTGGTATCTTCCAATCAATTTACAAATATGTTAATGAAGCTCTGTACAATTCTGCTCCAAGGGTAAGGCGATGGGTTCATATGATGAACGACTGCCATTTAGGAAATGATAAATTTCCGGTTAGA
>JAXGGS010611688.1:0-10113 GCA_035585475.1 Armandia brevis | reverse complement strand
TTGTCTACTAATAAAAAACCATGCATGTATGTAACTAGCCGAATGGCTAATACTATAATAAACTTTACAATTACAATGATTAACAAACTTGTTATACCGTTGTAGTTACGAGGTTTGATTCCACCTGTTGGACCATATTTTCTAGAGCTGATGTTTCTTCAGCTTCTTTCTTCTGAATTGCTTCCATTTCTTTCATTACACCAGCAACCCTGACAGGCAAAATCAGCTTATGAGTATGAACAATTCGCCGAGTAGAGCATAGAATATAACAATAACATAGGTTGTGGCTATTCACAAGTTCTGTACTCACCGCCTAGATTCCCGCTCTGAAAATTCTCTGGCTTCTTTAAGTTGTTCCATCAGTGTTCTGTTTTCTTCTCGCAGCTTCAAATAAAAGTATTAAATCAGTATCGCTTATCTTCAAAATTACAAAGGTTACCGGTAATATATTACATTACAGTAAATGTACCTAGAACGAAAAACGTGAATACAATGTGCTTACTCGTTGAATCTCCGATTCACTTTCTCCTGGGCCAGCCAAGAAATCGGGACTGTGTGAATGAAGGTCAAATCCGTTAACTCCATTTTCAGCAGGATGGTTACTATTGCCTCTGCCTCCCCCGCCACAAGTTGGTCGTATCACATTGTCAGACAAGAAATCAGGTAGTTGACCAGAAGAATTGCTTGGCTGTGGAATTGCATCCACACTGTCTGAGTCTGAGTCAGCCTCCTCACTAGCAGACAACCTGGGTTCGACTTCATTAAGTAAATTCACATTGTTGATCCGAGGACGAGCACCGCCTGCGAGGTTTAGGTTCCCCAAGTTGAGATTGTCCAAGCCCAAAGGGTCATTGTTTACGTCTGGAATCACCTCCGGCACTGCAAACGGAGCGCTCCTGTCCACGGGTGGAGGGGTCTGAATTCCTGACTCACTGTCTAGGGCAAAGTCTGGTAATGGTGCATCTTGTAGGTGAGGATTTCGAGGTCGTCTGGAAGCTTCTGAGATACTAGCATGATGAGTGCTAGGGTAGTGATCCTGCACGAAGTCGGGCAGGTCGTTGGCGAGGTCTAAGTTGGCTATCCCTCCTCCCGGCCGACTAGAACCGGAGTTTCCACCTTGCAGGAACTTTTTAAAACTAAATGGGTTGTCATCGTCTTTCCTGTTCTTCCTAGAACTCATGTGCTCTGCAAATAAGTATTAATCAATCATAACGGCGGCACCAAGAGTGTCCGTACACTTTTATGAGTAGCGGACAGTATGATTGAATTGTAGCTTCCGGGTGTGTAAAGCCGGAGAGTCGGTACATGAGAAGATCTCTATCTACCGAATCACCGATACCATAAAAATTAGTAGTCTGCAAACAACTCCACAGATCCGTGGAAATAATACTAAAGGGAAGACAGGCAGAAATTCCGCTTTAAACGGTTATTAAAAAAAAACAAGCGTCCAAAAAATGCAACATCCATGTATTTTTCCCTATTACCTAAATTTGAATTTCGTCCAATAGAGACCAGTGATGCATTTTTCAGTTACAATTTTTATATCAAAAGATGCCGTTTATGACCAGCCTTCTAATTGTTAGGAAAAACTAATCCAGAATCACTTATTACAAAAATATTTGGATTGGATGTATGTTAAACTTTTCGGATGCAACAAGCTTTAACACAATTCACTATTATTTCTATAACTGTCTCCCAACAGACATAATCTTGGGGAGCAGACTCTACAATATTACCGAACTTGTAGTGCTATGATGCGCAGTCAGTTGGGCTTCTACGTAGGTTTCATAAAACAAATTCTTACATTCTTGTTGAATACACACGCTGGGGAATAAATTCTTTAGGTTGCTGCAGATGAATGTCAAAAAAGTACATTGTCCACTCCAGAATATTACAAACCTTCTGCTTGTGACTTCTTTTCCCGCCCCTGTCCTGCAGATATGTCGGGTAAATCTAACACTGGTCTTTCTTGGGTATCACTAGAGTCGGATTCATCACTTTCCTTGGAATGCTGTTTGGTTTTGACAAACTTTGTGAAAGAAAAGGGATTGTTATCGCGATCTTCGCCTCCTCCTTCCGCCATTTTTATTTCTTCATGGGGATCAACTATGGTGGTAAACCCAAAAATATTATTCATTTGAGATTATTTTCCCTCTTAAGAAATAAAGAGAATTTGTAATAAAAAATCAAATAATTTTGTGACTCCTGAAAACAGATTGATAAAGAATTTTTCCAAACAAGTAAATTCAAACATAACTAAAGTTTCAGGGAAATAAATGATCCCTGTAAACGAAAACGAGGGCATGTAAACATTCGGCAGGCGGCGCCCTCGCAGAAACACGTGTTTGAAAGTCGCAGTTTACCACAACTGATTTAGGGAGGAGTCAGGACTGAAGACCGTTTTTTGTTTAGAAAGTGCAAATATAGGTTTTCAGTCCAACCTAAACGTGAAGTTGATGCCACTGGATTAGATTCACACAGAGAGGGGTATTGACATTACAGTTTTCGGTCAGAATCTGAGTAAGTGTACGACATATTGAGCGGCGGGAATCATTCACGGTTCACTTGTACCCCGGGTGGAGGGGGTGGGGGTAGATGATGTTTTTTTTTGATATTTGTTTATTAGACTATCTCATACAAGATTTAAGTCATGATGTTCCAGAAATGAAAAATAAAGAGTATGGTTAATAAAATTATAGTATTTTTGTCGCGTAGTGCAACAAATTCTGTATAATATAAATAATATAGTGTGAGTGGTATCCCACACAGCAGTAGAGTAAAGTAATAATAATGGGATGGGACTCACATTATTAGGTTGACGCACCTGCTCTGTGCCAAATGATTGGTTTTGCCCTAATGTGGTACGCTCTCTCCGATCATTTTAGTCTTGCTAGTGTCCAAATATGAACATCTTGCCCTTTACAATGTATTCTTGTTCTGAGTATTTTCCCCAAGCTAGGTTTGAAATGTCAAGTTTTGGCTAACCTTGGTTGATTGTTTTCTAATGTTTGCTCTTACTTGGTCACCTTTCGCGTGAATATTGGGTACCGGACTTGGCGCGGAGCAGGCGCGTCATTTTTAGGGCCGAGTCAGCTATACCTCAAGTTGCACTAGTTAAGTACGAACAAAGCGTCTTGGTGCATGTATCGCCCGATTTCCCATTTTAAGCCGCTATTTTCATCTTGTCTCGGCAGCTGGCCTAGTTCTTTGTATTTCTGATTGATTAAACAGACCTTCCATGTAATGTAGCAATCTAGATGTCCCAGACGTTTTTGGGTCGTGCGACACCCTAGCGTGCGTCAAATGTTGCACCGAACCCAAACTCTGAGCGTTACTGATTAGCTCGACGCGAGATGCGCCAGTTTTAGATATGGTCACCCCACCAGCCAATCCTTTTACACTAAAATCCGGTTCGATCATTGCGCCTTGCGACGTCTGACTGATAGAGAAAGGAACATTTTAGTTGGTTCACATAAAAGGACTTTAGGATAATCGGGGAAAAACTGCGCCTCTTCATTTTTGCATTCGACTCCTCCGTAAGTTACGCACGTCCATATTATTTTAAGATCTCCCTATGAATTAAATTATTTTAATGAATTATTCCCTTTGAACCTAACAAGTGAGCTTAATTTTAGTAGGCAGCAAATTGATCGGATATGTTATAGGAGCACGATTAGCAGTTATAATTTGAGCAACACTATTCGATGACAGTGAAACTTCTGCATGAATAGTTCTGTCGAAGCGTTTTTCCAACTAACTTAATTCTGCAAGCAATTAATTCGTTCTTAGAACTTGGGTCATTGCCAAGCGCTTGCATGCGCAGTAATGTTGCGCGGTAATGGCAGTGCATTGTGGGAAAGCTGTCTGTTCTTTCTGGGCCCGCGCGCCAGTGACGTCAAGTGATTCACAGAATTGAATGTGACAATAGGATTAACGTTAACTACGATAGTAACCCACGAGAGTAACCACGTCAGAGATGGCAGGTATTAGAATATTTTGTATTTTGTAAATCACTTTGATCTCAGCTCTCGAGATAACCGGTCACCAGAAAAGTCCGCTGCCACTAGCCTGCCAAGACGCGCTGAGACATAATTCTGTATTAGCTAAGTATTACTTAATTAGTTACAAGTTACATTGATACCTCCCCGTGGTTTATGTGTATGTTTCCCAGTTTTCACTATGATTCAGATGTTTGAGTGCGAATGTAGTGAAGACACCGGAGTTTTTACTCGTAAGTTCAGGGAAACTTCTAGATCTATCACAGTTGTTGTTGTCATTTTGACGTGCTTAGGGTGTAACAAGTTGAAAGTTATGTGGTGTAGGCAATACCCAGAAATTAGAATGATCCAAATGGGTAGAGGCCGTTTCGGAAACAACAACTAGTGAATTAGATTCACGTTTGCGGTATTGGTAAAGTAATGTTTTATATTTATCAAACGCAGATTCACGTACATCAGTTAGCTATCTTAGATAGAATCTTACATAGATTCTCACGTTTAGGACTGTATATTCATGTCTTAGATTTCATTGAAGACAACGAGTTTTACAATATTAGTGTACGCATAGGATGGCCCATACGTTTCACACGTAAATAATACAGTTGAATTGCTACGTTCTAGTTTGATATTGTACTCATTGTTCAAGTAGTGATTTTAGTGCTGATTGATGTCTCAGTTTAATGCCATTAAGTACTGCAGTGTTTGTAAATCAGAACACTCAGGGGAAGTAAATGCTAATTGTCTAATCTGCTCACACAGAGCTAAGTCAATTTGGTTGACAAATTCGAGTATTTCCTTCACAAAGTTGACCAGAAATACTAGGTCAAGAAAGCCTGTTATTCAAGACTCTTTTGTTGTCACAATGCCTGGAAATAGGAAGAAAGCAGGCAAGAAAGGTAAAAGTGGGGCAGTTGAGCCCACAGGTTTAGAATTAGTACCGTTAGAAGATCTTCTTTTAGATAAAGTCACCAAGGCGGAATTAATTACCGCGGAGATTAAACGGAGGTTGGTTGACCCCGCACAGGAGAATTCTTCTGAGGTTTTGACTAGTCTACTCAGTTCAATCAGGTTGGGAGCTGATAAAGACACTGACATTACACATGCTCCTGAGGTACCAGATATTGTATCTGACGGCTCAGATGAAGAGGATAGCAACTCAGCTTCTGCTAGTAATAAGCGCAAGAAAGTTGCACCGTCAATTCCTCCAGCTAAGAAACCCAAAGGGGGAGTTAATGATGATACGGTTGATATCACAAAACAATTAGTTTCCCAACAATCTGTGACTAACCAGATTTTGCAACAATTAGCAAACCTGGCACAGTCAAATAATAACAATGGGTCATCACAGGTAGAAACAATTAATGCCAAAGATGAAAAGATTGTGATTGGTCCATGGGGTGTGAAATTGCTTGAAATAGAAGACCCGGGTGGTTATGTAACGTATAAATACCGGTCTGCAGTTGAGCTAGATTCGCGATCTGCAGCATTAGCTTCGCTTTTGAATCCAGATTCTACGGAGAGACACCATTCACTTTCTAAGCAATTCAGTAGCCAGTCCAAAAAGAGTGGTATTACCATGAAGGCCACGGACAATCTGATGGAACCCGTTTTATATCCGCACATAAGAGTCACGCGGCCAGGTACCTCTGAAGAGGTGAAGTATGACAATCTCAGCTTTGCTGAATTCATGTCAGGCAGTTTGATCTTGCTTGAAGAGCATATGTTCTCAGATTATAATCCCATCTTCATGCGTAATCTGACATTGTATTTTGCCGACATTAGCCGCGAAGCTGCGGAATTTAATTGGGACGCAGTACGTTTCGGGCACAAGCAAATGCTAGTTGAGATTGAGAAACGCCGTTTAGATCCAGTAGACTATACTAAATGGATAGAGTTTAGGAAAATTAACACCAACAGGTTCCTTTTACTGGAACAGGTGGGGAGAAACTCAGATAGAAGTATTGGTGGAAGCATTGTAAATGCTAAAACCAAAAAGAAAACCCGCAAAGAGGGGAAAATCTGGGTTTGCAAGTTCTATAATGAGGGCGCGTGTGAGAATACAGACCACCATACTAGCAATGGCAAGGTTTACCACCATTATTGCTTTTACTGTTGGACTAAGTTGTCCAAACAAGAATCTCATTCGGAGGCCAATTGCACAGTAAAGAGCGGTGAACAAACCAAGAAAGACACGCCAAAAAACGCGCGAGGGGGAGCCAAGTCTCCCCAGTAATTAATCCAGAGTTAGCGGTTACGGCGAATTCGTGTGATAGAGGCTTAGATAAGTTAGTTAAGATAAGTAGTGGGGATCACTTGTACCCACATAGTAGTAGTGTTACAGTTAGCCAAAACGCACAGTTTTCGCCGCGGCCATCTTTGAACAACAAGATGGCCGCGCCCTTGGACAACACCGCAAGTTTGAAAAGCAGAGTTTTTCCTAAGTCTTTAGTTAACCCAGCATACAAATGGATTGGTTATGATAGGAGTATCTATTCGCAAGGCAAGTACGTACAAGTTAAGCCTAGAAGTGCGAGGATTTTTCCTTCGCAGGTGGGCAAACAGGAAGACTTTTGCTTTTACAAAAATGATAAAGTAGCCACGGCGGTTTACAGCATAGGGAACGAGAAGTTTCAAGTTCCAAAGAGCGACTTTTTTATAGTAGATGAAGATAGAATTGACTTCGTGGAGCAAGATTCTCATCTCTGCTTCCTTATCAAAGACTCACCCATTTGTGAGGTGGGTTTGTCCCAGTCTTTTCTTAGTAAAGTGAAGTCACGGGAGGAACTGGGCAAGATTAACGTCAGGGAGCTACCGAGTATACCGGTTTGCCCTGGCCCATTACTTCCCCCGGATGACAAAATCTTACCGAGACCAGCTTGCTCAGCGTACTTTAAAGAGTTTTTCAAGGCTGAAGCAAGTCTGTATGAGAAAGTGGTGAGTAAAGGTTTACCCAATTATAGAGGTGCTAGGGAACCTCTCAATAAGTTCCCTATTCAGGTGTGGATTGACAAATTGTCATCACATAGAGACAAACAATTGGTTGATTTTCTTAATTACGGCTGGCCGGTAGGCTACGAGGGGGAGGTAAAACCAAGCTCTGAGGTGATTAATCACAGTTCAGCTACAACTTACCCCAGTCATATTAAGAAATATCTGGACAAGGAAATTAACCAAAAAGCATTGTTAGGCCCCTTTAAGTTGTCCCCGTTTTTGTGGCTCAGGACTAACCCGCTGATGTCCAGGGAGAAAAAAGATAGTTTCTGGAGAAGGGTGATACTTGATCTTAGCTGGCCTTTTGAGGCTTCTGTAAACTTCTTTTGCCAAAAGCATATCTACGAAGGGTGCCCTTACAAATGTAGGCTGCCTTCGGTTTTAGACTTCGCAAACTTAGTAGTCAGCAAAGGACAAGGTGCCCTGCTATTTAAAGTGGACTTGAGCCGCGCATATAGGCAGCTGCCAATTGACCCGTTTGATTGGCCACTGCTGGGGATTTCTTGGGACAGCAATTTATTTGTGGACACGGCCATTGCTTTCGGCCTTCGGCATGGTGCCATCGCGTGTCAGCGCGTGACCGAAGCAATAATGCACATTGCTAAGACCGAACAAGGAACAGCAGGTTGTTCCTACATTGATGATATGGGGGCTGTAGCCAATGCTGACAGTTTTACAGCAAAAACCCAGTATCTCCATTTACGAAACACGGTAGCAGACCTAGGTCTGAACGCTGCTTCGGAAAAGTGCACACCGCCGTGCACGAGAATGGCCTTTTGTGGAGTAGTCATAGATACGGTTCAGAATACGTTAGAAATAGAACCAATCAAAGTAGCTAAAGCAGCTGTTTTGGTGAATACTACTATCACAGAAGGCAAGATAACCAAATTACAATTACAAACGTTACTGGGGAATTTACACCACGTAACCAGTTTGGCCCCACATGGTAGGCGTTATTTGAATGGGTTATTTGGTTTACTAAGACAGTTGTATGCAAAAGGTAATAATAAAGCTATGCCTTTGGACCAGTCATCTAAACTTGACCTAGAATGGTTTAAGACGTTTCTGTTCAGTTATAAAGGCGTGTCCATTTTGAGATCATACATGTCTAACACCATGACCCTTGAAGTAGATGCCTGCTTGCAAGGAGCAGGAGGCATTTTGCACTCAGTTTCTGCGTTTAAATACGCGTTCCCAAGTCACATAGTTAAGTTAAGCATGCATATTAATGCATTAGAATTATTTAATATCCTTATTGCGCTAAGACACTTTGTTAAGAATTTAGCTGGCAAAACAGTGGTTGTCAATTGCGACAACAAAGCTGCAGTCAGCGTTTTAAATTTTCATAGGGCTAAATGCCCTTTCATGCTCTCAATTATGCGCGATATCTGGTGGCTATGTGGTAAGTTTGATATTTTCGTGATGGTGAGTCATAAACCGGGGAAATTCTTACAGATACCTGACATTCTGTCTAGACAGTGTCTCGGTAGCCCCTACACAGAGCAATATAACGAGATCATGGGATCAGTGAAAGAGCAAGTTCACGACATCCCGCCTACTTTTATTACCTTACCAACCACTTATGAGGTGATTTTAGCATGTTACGTGCTCACCACTATTATTTAATTAAACACCGGTTGTCATGATAATTTAATCATCACCGTGAAATATGAACGCGCATTGTTAACTTTTAAGTTGAAGCTCAGCAACACTAGCTATTAGTTGTAATTACAGCGCAAAAATGCCTATGCCAAAGCCGATATTTAATAATATCCATATTCACTAACATTACAGACATCTAGGCAAAAGTCGCGCATAATTCAACAGTATTGCAATTCTGAGTTGTGTCATGTAATGTCATCTAATAAGACACACTGAATTTCATATAGTGAGCCGCGGTCTCAGTAAATTACATTATACTCACAAGAGAATACTGATATGTGTTCACTATGTATTATTACGGCAATTACATTACACTCATGAGAGAATACTTATATTTACATATCTTTTATTATTACAGAACCCTACAGAAGATTAGAAGACCAAGCCTTCCGGAGACTGGTCCTGACGCTACGCCCAGCCACCTGGCGGAATTACTGGAGCGCGTGGGGGAAGTTCAGCGAGTTTTGTGCAGCCAACAACATTGATCCTAAGAACTGCCAAGTTAGGAATGTGTTAGCATTTACGGAGTCGCTTATAGCCAGGCAGCTGGCACCTTCAACTATCAGAAATTACATGACAGCGCTTCAGAGTATTTCGAAGTGGTTAGGGGTAAACCAAGGGCTGTGGAATACAGACTTATGGGGCTGGAACATCCGGTCAATGACTTCTAGCCTCCGCGACCACACAGTCAGGCGCCCTTCCATGCCACTCTCGGTATTTAAAGCGCTGTGCAAGGTGTGTGATTTGCTACCCAGAACATCCTCAATTAAAGTAGCAATCACGCTCGGATTCGTAGGGTTGCTCAGAGTCTCAAATTACACGCTGACTCTCAGCAACAGTGAAGACTCATCTAGATACACTAGAGTACGGGACATCATCCCCACTAAGTTCGGCCTGGTCGTCAAGCTCCGTTGGACAAAAACGCAGCAGAATTCAAGCGAGGCACAGTGGGTCCCCCTACCTTTCCTGGAGAAAACGCCGGAATGCTGCCCAACACGCGCGTGGAACGCGTATGTGAAGGAGAATGGATCTTACACAGACAACAGGGACTATCCAATACTCTGTGACACTGACGGAAAATCGCCACTGACCGCTGATCGGTTCCGTCACGTGTTGAAAATCCTCTGCGGGCTAATTGGAACTGCCGAAGAAGGACTGACGCCACACAGCATGAGACGCGGTGGTGCTGCCGAGTTGTTCATGAGAGGAGCAACAGTGGGTGAAATACAGCAACACGGACTTTGGCAATCCAATAGCGTATTCACCTATTTAGAAGCGTCTCTGTGTACTGACTCACGGGTCATTAATTTATGGCGTTTGTAATATGTTAAATTGTTTGTACTGCGTGTAGCGTGTGGTGGTTGTGGTCGTTTCCACTCGGTTTTGGTGCGGTTTAAGAGATATTATCTATGTTTAATTATTAGCCACTCGGATATCAGTTATGTTACGTCAAAGATATCCG
>JAXGGS010611577.1:0-10117 GCA_035585475.1 Armandia brevis | reverse complement strand
TGATAATATTAAAAGACATTTGTATCATTATATTGCATTCGTCAATAAATTTGTTTATTTAAAGACCGGTTTGTTAAAATTCAATTTGTATAATATATACATATGAATTGGCTTGTTGATATTTAGATTATTGATAGGTAGGATACCTCAGCTAAGTAGGCTTAGTAGTATGGCATCCCCTTCTGATACTACTACGGAGTAGTTGTAAAACCGAAGCTCAAAACCACGTGGGTCGTACGACGGCCAATCTCTAATGATAGCATTTACAGAGAATGTTAAGCCTTCGAAGACTGAGAAGGGTTGCGCCTTGTAGACGTTAGAGAAACTAAGACTACATTACAATGCTATTAGCAACCAGTCTAATCCTAGTCAGTACTACTTCGCTAGAGACAACCAGTCGATAGGGGCATAAGGCGCATGCGCCAAGTGACGTCACGCATAGATTACCCAGCCTCTTTTTCACGCGAAGGCGCGGACTTCAAAGTCGAGCTAGGGTAGATCTCTTAAAAATTTTTCTTTTCTTCACGTTATTTCAATAACGTGCACACCGATTCAGGTGAATTTCATTCAACTATTGCTCAGAATATCATACGGCTTCAAGTATGTATTCGAAACAAGGTATTTCACGGTTTTTCTTTAATTGTTTCCTTGAGGTATTTTAGACCCGGCGTTTGCGCAAGGTCAATACTGTATTTGTCGCACAGGGAATGGACGCAGATCATGCGTTGTATATTTTGTCGTATTTAGTGTTACAACAAAGGGTCCAGTTTACTATATTCAATGGTTTTGTCGTCGTTTTAGTGGATCCGAGAGATCAAGCAGCTATTCTTCAAACTTTCCCTTTCTTTGCACGGCTTCCATTTAAGTTTTACTTTGTATGTCCCTGTTGAGGAGAGACAAGCGCACATCAGTAGTGGCACAGTTTTCACTCTAACTCGTAACACGTCAACGGCAGTTTAAGTAATCGATATAAAATAGAAATAGTAAAGATTCTTAGTTAATGTAGACAAGGACTAATAAAAAGATCTCAACCAATTCTATGTTTAGGCTAAGAGTGTAGATAAGTCACTTAAGTTTGTACGTATAAATGTCAACATGAATCCGCCGGTAATCAGATTACTCGTGGATTGCATGGCGTGTGGCACTCAACACACTGAGCCATATCATTTAAATTGCAATTTGGCCACGCAGGAACAAATGACCGCGTACAGGTTGATCGCTAACAATGACAACCCCGGCATTGATCCAATCGTGACAAATACCTTAGAGGCGTCGGCAACTCCGGCTGCCGAGCAAATGGCCACTTTTACAGTGGTGGGGCCCACGACCCCGGTAATCACTCTCACGTCAGTAGCTCAAACGAGCACGGCGACCAATACGGTACCATCAACCGTCACTACAACTCGGCCAATGGTCGTAATTCGGAAAATCTTGCCAAAAAAGAGCACAGCCACAGCTACGGCAACAACAGCGACTGCTACGGTCACGAGTGCCGGTCCAGTAGCACCTGTAGTGTTTTCCCAACCCCAGCTTGATCAAATTATGGCAGCAATGTCCAAAACATTTACCAGGCGTTTTTACCACCGCCTCCGCCACCACCACAGCCGTTATCCCACCAGGCTCAGTTGGCCAACAATCTTAAAAGGTCAAAATCATCTCCGGATGTCTCGTCGCATTTGGCAAAGATTGTCGCGCGAGAACCAGGGGTCCCTGACCCAGTAGACGTGTATGCGGGGGGAGACGGAGACAATCAGCCCCCTCTACCACCGGCAGATCAGCAGAACTGGTCCGATCGGGACTGGGCAGCTGAGGCCACTCGGGCACTGCCGCAGGCACGCGTGGGGGGTGCGTTAGTACCCACTGGCGAAGCACCGACGTCTTTATTCGCTGACATGCTTCAAAAACAACAAGCGGCGATTGATGAGTTACAAAAACAGCTCAGCTTGACACTCACTACTGCTACAGCTGATGACATAGTGGTTATTCCACTAGATCACCCTAATTTCATGCCACCTTTTGGGCTGGAAATTTCAAAGGATAAACCTTACAAGCTAGCGACAGCCCATGATACAGTAAAGTCAGACATCTGGGCAAGTCATCAAGCGGCACTGTATTTGCATTCCACCAATTTGCCAACTAACGCGACTGAAGAGTTGTTCAAAACCATTAACGCGGGCAAGTCTGGCATCAACAGGACGGCCCATGACAACGTGAAAAACACCGTCAGCTGGCCGCAGTTAAAAGTACACAAACTGTTAGGGCCACAGGTCAAGTGGAAAGACATGACCTTTGTGCAGTTTATTGCGGGCACAATCAGGACTTTAAATTTGTCAATTCCGAATACAGTCATCTACTCGATGATTAAACATCAGCTAGAATATATTCTAGGTTTGTGCTACGCACTACAGTTCGTTTCCTGGCGAATAGGCAAGGCGTCGCACGCAGCGTTCTTGCAATCTATGGAAGCAGGTACAGCGGCTCCTAATAATTCCCGCAATTGGGAGAAAACTCGCAAAGCTGCCGAGCTCGCCGCAATAGCGGAAGGTGAGGCGGGCGGAATGACAGACCTCGCGGGGTCAGTTATCGGCTCTCAACTGGGGGCCGCTACACAAGCAGCTAAGAAGCAACAGGTGGGCACTAAAACGTGCGTCCTTTATAACCAAAACAGGTGTGACAAAGAGGACTGGCACGTGAATGGCAGTACCACCTATCGGCACATCTGCTCCTGGTGTGAGACTAATATTAAGTCGGCACCACAGTATATTCACCGGGAGTGTGATTGCAACAACAAGGCGGGGCGGGGACGCAAAGCCCAAGGGGCAAACAAGCCAACCCGCGCGGCACCACCCAGGCAGGGGGGTGCGCCCGCAGCTCAGTAGACACAGGTCTGCAGTGTAGTTAAGGCAGTTGTTAGCGAGTCGGCTACAACCTTAGTTAAGGCTTCCACTTCTCATTCAGAGAAGACTTTAGTTAGAAAATTTCAAAAAGGGGACAAACCTGTCCAGGTGTCACTCCCACAGGTGGTGAACACGTTCTCACAAACGGGCACAGCCCCAGCATCGCGGCATATTCAGACGTGGCTACAACCACGGGTCAGCTATTTCACTCCGTTTTTACAATTGGAGAGAGAAGCGTTATTCAGGCAATGGGCGCCTTGCCCAGGGTTTCAATTTTTCGAGGTAACCTTACCAGCTACTTTAAGTGTGTTTGTTAGCTCGCCCCAGCCGGTGTTAATACATGGCTTAACTACTTGGCACAACTGGGGAGCTTGGATCCCGAACGCGTTAGTTTACACGGGACAACAATACTTACAGTGCCCGCAAACGGGTCGTACGGTGGAAAAGGATGAACCAGGGCTCAGCTGTCGTCCAGTTGGCCCGCTGGACTGCCAACAAACTGCAGCTGTGTCTTGTTTAAAGGCGCAGCAGACAGCCCATCAAGCTAAAGGTACCCCGGGCGCGATCGATCCGGCAGGGGACGGGGCCGCTTATGACGTTCCTACCAAGACACAATTCTTGCTCCAACATGAAAACGACATGTGGGAAGATTTTGAGTACGACCCCACCTCTATGGTCCCGGTTGATCATTTTGATGTCACTAGCAACATCTTAACTCCGCCATCTGCAGTGGCGGAATCGTTTTATGCGGAATTCCCGACACGCGCAGCAGTCGAACGCGCCCCAGCGACGAGCTTACCCAAAGTTCCCGACTGCCCGGGCCCTTATGGGTCAGATGCATGTTTCCTGGATCGGCCAGATTCAGTGGTACCACTAGACAACCAGTTTAGCTCGTGGTTTGACATATATCAACAAGTTAAGCAACACAAAGTGCCCAATTACAGGGGAGCACGTATCCCTGTCAACGTCTCGTTTCCCAGATCCATCTGGGAAACTTATTTAGAAAATTATTTCGATCAGCAACTGCTTGATTTCCTTGAATTTGGATTTCCTGTGAGTTTTTATGGGAACAAAGTCCCGGATTTAACACATGGCAACCACCCATCCGCCACAAATTTCCCAGAGCACGTCTCTAGTTATATCAACACAGAGATTGCGCATGGAGCCTTGTTAGGCCCGTTTCCGTACCCCCCCTTTGAGTGGACCAGAACTAATCACATGATGACCAGGCTAAAGAAGTTTGGGCCAGCTAGAAGGGTCATTTTTGACATAACACATCCGGTGGGAAACAGTGTCAATAGCCAAATAAGTAAGGTGGTTTTTGATGGAGCCCCTTATAAATTACGGCTTCCCACTCCCGTAGCTTTTGCGGAACAACTGGCTCATTTACAAGGGGATGCTTGGCTGTGTACAATTGACTTAGAGAGAGCGTATCGGCAACTACCCTCTGACCCCTTGGACTACCCCTTTTTAGGGGTGTTTTGGGAAGAGCAGTATTTCATTGATCTAAAAATCCCTTTTGGCCTCAGACACGGGGCCATGGCGTGTCAAAGGGTTAGTCAGGCCATAGTGCACATTGTAAAATCCAATTGGCATAGTTTGGGAGAGTCTTATATAGACGATTTAATTTTTGCTAAAGTCTGCCAAGCAACTGAGGCAGAGGCTGCTTTTCAAGCGATTTTAGAATTGATCAGGGAGCTGAGCCTGTCAGTCTCCCGGGAGAAGTGCATTTCCCCAACAAAGACACTCCAATGGATAGGGGTGGTGTTTGACCTTGTTCAACACATAATGTACATTGACCCATTAAAAATCACAGCGGCAAAAAATGAGTGCACAACAGTGTTAGCGGCCGGGTGTGTTACACTCGTGGACATGCAAGTCCTACTGGGCCGCCTGCAACATGCAGTAAAGTTTTGTCTTCAGGCACGGCGCTATTTAAACAGTCTTTTTAATATGTTACGATTAGCTTCAAACACGACAACGGTACAGTTGTCTAGAGAAGCGCAAGAAGATCTTCAGTGGTTTATCACTCTACTCAGTCAAGTACGAGGGGTAAGTTACATTCGGTCATTTACTGAACCGAAGTTTTTCATTGATGCAGATGCATCTAAAGACGGAGGAGGGTCGATTTGTAAGGAGGTGGGTTTCACGGCTTTTCAATGGCCCCCACATGTGGTGGAACACGATCTACATATTAACATCTTAGAGTGTTTCAATATTCTAATTGCTTTCAAGGTGTATGCACCTGCTCTTTCGGGTTCGACGGTTCTCTTGAGAAGTGACAACGTCACAGCAGTACAAGCTCTCAGGAAAGGGAAAACGAGAGACCGCTTAATGTCAAAGTGTATTAAAGAGTTCTGGCGCATTTGCGCAGTATTCGATATACATGCTATTGTTATCCACTACCCTGGCAAGGATTTAATCCTAGCAGACATGTTGTCACGCGCCTTCACAAAGAGGGACAAACAGTCACAATTCAACGTGTTTCGAAAACACACACAATTACCATGGCGCTCTGTGCCTTTGACCTTCTTCTGGTTATAAAAGTACGGTAATCCACATTTTCTATTTAACATCACTAAATAGATTTACGGTTATTACGGAAAATCATTGGTTTACAACATTTACCGTGTATACACGTACAAGCATAGTCACTTCTTTCTCTCTTCCACAGCACAACTCAGTCAGCTAAATGACAGGGCACAACAAAGACTAACGTCAGCTTTACGTCCCGGAACGTGGAAAGGGTATCTGTCGTCATTCCGCAATTTTGTGACCTTTTGTTTCACGTTCAACCTTGACCCTGATAACATAGAAACAAAGGATGTGGCTAACTATACGCAAATGCAACTTGAAAGAGGGCTAAGGGCTTCCACCATAGCCAACCATCTGACAGGAATTAAAGCATGTTATAAATGGATTGGTAAGCCTGGCATTTTATTCAGTAGGAACATGTATTTTATTAACACGTCATTCATGTGTACAACTTTTACACCGGTTAGTCCTATTCACACGGATATTTACTTTGCAGGAAAGAATGCAGACGTCATTAAGTCTGACTGGTGGGGAGTAAATGTTAAGTCCATGCAACGAAGTGTGTTAACCCCTCCGATCGACACCACGACGGTAACGACGCATGACTTTATCCGACTCTGTCGGTTTTGTGACCGTAGCCCGCTGTGGCAGCCATTAAAATTGGCCCTCCAGTTGGCGTTTTTGGGATTACTACGAATCTCCAACATCGCACCGCCAACGGCCAACGCGTGGGACAAAACACGAGACACGCTCGTGCAGGACTTGTACGCAGCGCCGTGGGGCTTACTGGCTAAACTCAAGTGGAGCAAGACTTACCAGGAGCTCACACAAGCATGCTACATTCCCGTTACGCGGCTCCCGTTCATCGACCTCTGCCCACAAACTACGTGGGCCATGTTAAAAGAATCATTCCCTACTTATTATGCTAACGGAGAGAACCCTCTTCTTGTCGACCCTCGTTCTGGGAAACACCTTACACAAACCACTTTGAGGTTTATGCTAAGGGCAGCGTGCCAAGCCACGGGCTTGGAAGGGAAAAACTACACCTTCCACAGTTTTAGGCGAGGGGGAGCGACAGCCTTGTTTGAGGCAGGCACTTCGATAGAAGTGATTCAAAAGCACGGCTTGTGGAAGTCAGACACCGTGCTGACTTATTTGAAGAACACTCATCCACACCGTTCAGCCGTGCTCGCCAATTTCATCGCGCTCATCAGCGACCACGTGTATCATCAAGAACCAATCAATTACCCTTTCTAATCACTCATGGCCTCGTTCGGGGGGTTAATATTCACACCTCCACTCTGGGTCCTCCAGCCCTGCACAACGCTGGTTGTGATCAGTCCGGCTGTGCTGAAAAGCTAAAAAGCTATTAGGGATGTCCAAACAGAGGCGGAGTACCGTGTGGAAAGACTTTTAAAGTCTTGATAATGTTCCCCGAACGGGACAGTTTCGGCACTAACTTTCTACTTAAATTTCTTACATTGTTCTTGGTGTTACACCGGTCCCCGAGTACTCAGGTAGCATATTTGCTACACTGCAGATCGGTTCCCACTAGAGCGCTAAAAGACTTTATAGTTCATTAATGAGTACCCTATTTCACGGGTTTGGTTGTTACATGTTACATTCTCGTATAACTTTAAGTATATATCGGCAACAACAGGTACATTACCACTTATGTATTCAGTGGAGCTTAAACGTTTTACAATACGCTTATCCTTAATTCGTTATTCAATTGGCACTTAACGGTACTGCTAATTCTTAGGAGACAAGTAGGTCACGTGATCGGATTATGAACTCACGTGACCATTGCCAGAGTATTCTAATAACCGTACGTCATAAAAGTTATCAACAATTAATTGTCAGTTAATGATTGTATTATACGTCATAATTGGTGATAGAAATACACAATAACTTTATTCAACAATCGGTTGTCATATTTCTCTGTCCTAAGAATTATTTAAGCGTTTAGTTATAAGCTCCACAAGAACTAAAGTTAAGGTTTCATCAAGTCATAAGGTGTTAAGCCTTCGAAGACTGAGAAGGGTTGCGCCTTGTAGACGTTAGAGAAACTAAGACTACATTACAATGCTATTAGCAACCAGTCTAATCCTAGTCAGTACTACTTCGCTAGAGACAACCAGTCGATAGGGGCATAAGGCGCATGCGCCAAGTGACGTCACGCATAGATTACCCAGCCTCTTTTTCACGCGAAGGCGCGGACTTCAAAGTCGAGCTAGGGTAGATCTCTTAAAAATTTTCCCACCCACCACTCCCATTTTCTTTACATAGTCTGTTTCACTATAGCAGTAGCTACAGTTCAGCACTTAACGGTACTGCTAATTCTTAGGAGACAAGTAGGTCACGTGATCGGATTATGAACTCACGTGACCATTGCCAGAGTATTCTAATAACCGTACGTCATAAAAGTTATCAACAATTAATTGTCAGTTAATGATTGTATTATACGTCATAATTGGTGATAGAAATACACAATAACTTTATTCAACAATCGGTTGTCATATTTCTCTGTCCTAAGAATTATTTAAGCGTTTAGTTATAAGCTCCACAAGAACTAAAGTTAAGGTTTCATCAAGTCATAAGGCATGTTATAAACTCGAAATCAAGTGAGTGGCGAAGCCCAGAAACTTTATACCTTTCGGTAATCGGTACCTGATGACCCCTACTTATGGCGTGTGCGTTTTCAGTTCACTCAGAGCCCATAATCTAACACATTGATAATAATATACTCCTATGATGGTCACTGTCCATTTATCATAGGAAAACCCAACGCAGGAAAATTGCCCCCCTCCCCCTCTTGCCCCCACTTGCCCCCACATGCCTTACTTCGAATAACTGTACTCACCATTAGTTAATGAATAGATGAACTAGAACAATCCCTTTTAATTAATATCAGAAGTCACAGTGGGAAAATATATTCGATCGGAAAGAATGCAGCTCTGTTAAATGACAAATTACACCGATTGGACAATTAAAAATTCGAATATAATTACCTTATATTTGTCATGTCATGATTCTCGATAGCAGACACGACGAACTTATTCCCATTTCACTATAATTCACCAGTGAAATTAACATTTATTATATGCATTATATGTTTAACAATAAAGTTAATCGTGAATGTTTGAGATATTATTGTTTACATGTGAGATAGTTGTCTGGTGTTTGTCATGGTGTGGTTGTCCAACCGCGATGTCGGTGCCGCCACTCTCGATCACACATGAGTGACCTGCACCGGTCAGATGTTACTCCTGGTGGATTAACATAATCATAAGCTGTAGATTATGTTATCTCTGTCACGTGATTCCAAGAAGTAACCAACAATATCCTAAAGTAGCCATTCAAAATTTAAATTACTGTGAGTTAGCCTGTTAGAAACCTCCTAACTTTGTACTATTGTCGATTGCACATTAATAAAGTATTCCGAAGAATATCTTGGACTCATGTTATTTTACCTAGAATAACTTCAACATTATAAACAACATGGAAGCTATATTTACAATCCCACAAATTGTAAAAACATTACCATTATTACTCTACCAACCAAACGGTATGATTTAATAATAAAACTCATAAAAATTCGGAGGCATATAATTAGTGATTACAAATATAACATAGTAGAACGATCTGAACGATGATTACAAAACCACAAATTAAAAAATGAAGCATCCACTATTCACATACGCCTGTTAATATCAGGGTTTTTTCTCGGAGGAAAACTGAATTGCTGAGAAAAGTTAATTGGTATGTTATTCCCAGACTGATGCAAAGGTTTATTTCACATAAATGAGATGTTTGCCTCCTGCCAGAAGCTGTTCTGTGCAACCGGACACAAATATCCTGTTATTATAGTATTAAAACATCAGCCCTGAGGCTGAAATGACTGTGCTGTATTAGTGTTCATACCTGGTAAAACTAGAGCCCTTTACTGCCTCAGTAACGTTCTGGTTATGACAGCTTCAGTCCATCAGAAATCTAGCATACGACGTCAAATTTGTTTTATTCTGCTGTGGATGCACATTAGATGTAGAATTGCAAACCTAAGCGGTGCAATCACAAGTGAGTACAGTGATATTCTTCGGTATTTAACATAGATTCCGTGTGTGGACATATTAAATTTGGTTTTATTTCTGAAATATATATGTTGTCATCAGAGGGTTTATTACAATTTATTTGTGTTAAATAAGATGTGGTACAAGCATATAAAATCATATTACCATATCGTAAGACTAGCTGATTTTAGTAATATTTTTAACGAATATCATACACGATTAGCATGAACAAGAACAAAGAGACATTGTTTCTCATCTTTATGAATGTTAGAAATCATGAATCCCCAGATTAATTTAACAGTCTGCAGATGAGACATAAATGTAGTAGAGCTAGAGAAACAAAGGGAGAAATGTGATATCCGCATCTCTATACATCCTAATGTGTCTCACTATATCATACAAACAGCCTCAGATTCACGGGCGGTTTAATCTTTCTTATAGCTTAATAACAGTGGATTAGTTTCATGATAGATCCAATTCTGAATTAAATGAAGTGAACAGCATGACAAAGTGTGGCCACCATTATATTTCAAAATATTCACACATTTGGATGATTTTATTTCGCGTTGTAGATAAAGCAAGACGTTTTTGAAAATGATTGACCGAGCATCAAGC
>JAXGGS010611355.1:0-10118 GCA_035585475.1 Armandia brevis | reverse complement strand
ACGGGAAGGATTATCAGCTGTAGATTATCATCATCGGGGGGTAATCAAATCCTCGTATAAATCCGGTGAGATAATCTGTGTGTGTGGTGTGTGGATGATCCGCGCGCGGGATTAACGTGTAACACGTGTGGGGTTAAGCGCCCTCGACTGTAACTAGTTAATCTGCCAGATCTGCCACTAATCCGACGGCACGGGGGGGTGATCTCTTCTCACCACAGGAGAAACGCTACACGATAAATACTCACATATTACAGGGGCAGAGATGGACGGAGGCAACTTTCTGTACGATAGAACCAAGAGCAGGAGAACAATGTAATACGTCACAGGGAAATAAATCCATCTGTTATACAGTGTACATGTATAGCTATAGGTATATCACCAAAAACTGTCAACGCAAAATTACACCTGATAGTACCTGGAACAGGCTGTCCCCGTCAGACATCACAACCTTACAAAACAGCACAAGGAAAAGTTACTGGCGCACTTAATAAAACTGTACTTGGTTAGCGGTGCTAATGTCAAATTTCAAATTAGTCTTCTGTGAAAACCATTCGTCATAATCCCATTTGATAAACTAAGGACGGAATCTAGAGATCACTTGACCTAATCTGTCTAAATTCAAGATATATTTGTCACTTCAAACAGCCAACGTTATTAATGGCCATAAATCATGCATATGTTCATAATCTAATTCATTACTACATTAATGGCATTAATGAGTTCTTGATTCGCCCCTGGGTAGATTTAATAAACCTAACCGTTCTATTCTGCACTGATCTCTAGCCATTCACACTTAAGTAGCTAAAGTACTGGATCAATGAACATGTATTGTTCGGGATATTATCATAGCGATGAGAAAATACTAGCGTCAACGCAATGTTACATCCCTGTGACCAAACAATGTCAGCTTGTTTGTGCAACTGAGAAACCAGAGACAATGTACACCTACAGTCGTACATGTACATATATAATCTCGTTATATAATACACACAATGATGCAAGCTAAGGGAAACCCTAGATTGAAAATATATGTTATAATCAAGTCAAGCAGAAATACAAGATTTAGTCTCTATTTTATGTAGTTCAGAACAGAGGAAGAGAATGTGTGTGAACAGAAACATCCTTCTCTTGCAGTAGATGATCGATATAACGCGGTATTCGATATTCTTCCGGTATATTGTGTCCACCAATTAGTTTTTCATATAGCTGTCTATAACGCTGGTCGAATATCACCCCTAGAAGTACATGCGAACTGTATATAACGTGGTTATTTAGGGCTGTCCCCTGGTATCAGCGTTATATAAAGGGTCTACTGTACGTAGCTGAAGAAAAGGATGCGTGTGAATTGAGCTTGTCTCCTAAATAGCAATAGAATAGGGAACGTCAGATGATTAATAAAAACTTGAATATTTCCCATGATAAAACACGATAATAACTTGGTATAACACACATTCATCACTTCACCATTACCGCTCGATATATCGCCAGAAATAAGTCAATAAAACATCAATAACCACGGTCGGTTAGCTAAACTGTATCGGCGATATTTGGCGAGGTATAAAGCACCGAGGTCTCACATCCCTGAGGTGCCGATTTTCTAATCAATCAGGCAGCTTAACAAGCGCAGATCATGTAGGAAAACACACACAAACTGTGACATCAGATTTATATGGAGAACTTTACCGTACGTTCTCTTAACAAACCCATTTTCTTAAGTTTTCCGTAAGTTCAGAATGTTTAAACGGTGAGAAATCGAGCTCAGTTTAGAAATTTACTTTTACACATTAAAGATAGATTTGTTCACACAATTTACATCAAGACATTCCGCCTACGGATTATTGGGTACTAGGCTTATTGCCATATCAACCATTAGAGGACCGAACGTTTTTAGAGAGACTTTACGGTAGGTCGGCGATCTTATGGAAAGCCACACATGCGTCGGTGTTCTAACATCCCCTGGGGTTCTTCTATCCTGGTCTTTATAATCATTGTGTTTTCTTCTGTCCTACCTGGACAATGCGGCTTAAACTGAGGGGGAATAGGGACACAAGCGCCAGGATCCAGTGTAATAGCTGCCCGTGTATTAGCTGTGTGTTAGCTGTGTGTTAGGTGAATAGCTGGTGGGGTGCTGTTTTAAACAGGCTACACTTGGCTGGCTAGGCACCGACTTGGCGAGAGAATGAGGAAACATATCTAACAGAAGATCAACTTCAGACCGTGCAAACAGCGCTTATTATCACAGTAAATTCATGAAGCATTCCGATCGTTTTCCGTAACAAAGACACTCAAAACGCTTTTCTCCCGCGAAAAAAAGTATTAATAACAAATCAATATAGGTAGTTCCTAAACAGATCGATTCGACTAAACTTAATAAATACCGATGCGTCGTTAATTCTGAGTACGTGGACCTGTATGTGCAATGGACAAAGCCGCAGAGAGGTGCAATTATTATATTTCAACTCGTACCAGCAAACTTCATAATTAATCTGAGAATTGACCAGTACCTACTCCATGTTTTGAAATGATTCCTGGAAAACGCAATTCTAAATACACAATATCAAAAGTTGATATTAAAGTAACCTAGCTATTGGACCGTGTGAGATTACTACTCGTGCAGGGATGCTGTATGTGTTGAGATAGCCCCTGTCAGATGCTTCATTAATCAGATCATTAATCTGGTAATATAAACAGAGATACACCTGGCCGTGTGATGCGCCGAGTGGTGTATCTAGTGCGGCAATAATTTTGTCAGATTTAAGTGTCTCGGCCAGGGGGGCTGCAGATAAAATATCAGCTTTATGGTCTGTGAGATATTGAGTGGGATACTGACGTATCTACAGAAGGCACCCATAAAAACATGATAATACCCTCGTTTATACAACACGTTAAGTCAAGTATTCCCAATCTCCCATCACTCTCTAACTGAATTGTCCAGTTAGATTTAAGTTGAGCCGTCATTTCGTAACCTACATACTTGTATAAAGTACAATAGGTCCTCGCTCCAACTCGACGAAGAATGCAAAATCGCGTTATAGTGAGGTACATTAGATTCCCAGGGACGACTCAAGTTATAACGATGTTGTAATGCATCGTGTTATAGCGAGGGTCAACATGTGAAAATACCCAGATAGCTGAATAGTAATCTGGGGGTATGGCCGGGGTCTGGGTAAATATGGAAACAAATATGACGATCGTGCGACGACTCCGTGATGAAGAATTGTGAAACCTAATCAGCAGACGCGACCCCGGGGCTTCTCGGTAATTGTCTGGCCGATACACAGGTGATTGTTTAAAGGAAGCGATCAAATCGCTGATAAAATGTGTCTGTGATTACTAATTTACAGCCAGAACAAAAGCTATCGCCTGTGGATGAACGCTTAGAAACAATAACCTTTTCTTCCCGCGAACTTCGACCTCTTCGACATGTTAAAATCAGTTTAAATATTCATCAACGTTTGCATTGTTTCAGGCGCGCAACAAACGTGGTAATTATAAGGCGATCGCCCGGGAAGATGAAACTTTCGGGTGCTGCACGAATAATTCTATCATTAAGACTATTAAACTCCAGTTTAACATGCAACAGTGCGATTGTGTTTCCATTTACAGCCTGAAGCTGAGGCACTGATGCGCATGCGGAGCACATCACTGTTTCCAAAGCACAGGAAGATCCTCAGTGTACACTTAAACTGCATTTGATTGCCCTATAACGCGGGCGAGGGGAGATTGCCTCATAACCGCGTTATAGTGAGGTCCTATGTATACACAGTGTATATGTTTCTATCGGCGACTATTGACCCGCGTTATAAAGAACTGTAGAAAAGCTAAACCGTGTTGTTGCCAAACGCATCATATATATCACATGTCTGGCGTGGTATATCATTTAACCTATAGTATAAAGATGTGCACGTCCAGGTAATAAAGATCTCATCCTTCAACACTTCTCATGTTCTGAGAAAAGAACCATTGATTGAAAGGCACAGAATATCCGCGTGCGTCAATAGAGATCTCACAATAATTAGTTTCGGCAGGAAAAACGTCGACTGTTGAACGGTATTTCATACGCGCGACTAGTCTGGAGTCGTGAGAAAAGCTTTGATAACCGTTTGTGTTTTTTATGTTTTTCTACGAGCAATTTCCGTCCTTTAATTAAGCTCGCTTTAAATGACGGTGTCGATCCATTGAGTTTTGCGCTTTTCATTCTCAAAGGAGTCGCACAGCCTTTGATAACATGTTAGTATCATATCAGTAACATTTAAGCAAAACATTAAGAAAAGTATTGACTGAAATGTATTCCTTTTCAGTCAGGAACAAAGACGGGGAAATGTTTTCGTAGTCTCAGATCACCGAAAACGCACAAAGTAACTGGTCGCATGTTTTTATAAACATGCAGTAAAGCTCCAGGGTCCAATTACATCGCACAGGATTCACTCGCTTGAGGAAAGTAAACGTGAAAAGCGAACGCGCGTAAAAGGTGCACACCTGAGCATTAAACAGAGATCAAGGCTTTTCACCGCTGATGGTGGCTACAGGCGGGTCACATCAAACGAACATTGACCACTCGAGAGATGGTGAGTAAAAAAAACCGCGGCTCTGGATGCGAAACTAAACCACCGAAAGGTCACGTGTGGTGTCTTTAAGTGAAAGCTTTTAAAGATAATGGGAAGCGCCGCGGCACGCATCCCCAAGTCGTAAACTCATTGTCTGGTCGACGTTTTGTTTTCTCCGCGTGAAGTCCAAGGGCTGGTGGAAATAAAGTCAAGCGGTCCCGGCTGGAGGTTAATGTTTGTTTAAAGTGCTTGACCTCGCACGATTCGGGCGTCTGTTTCCGACGCCATTGTGAAGTATTCATCAACCCGAACCTGAAACTTGTTATAAACTACCGTTTGAGGAAGCTCAAATATGAGAATGGTTTCAAATTGCAATGTCGGTGTGTTATAAATATAGTTTAATTATGGCAGTGGTGTTGAAAATAACATCCTCGAATGAATCTTTATGCCTAATATCCGCCATTAAACTGTAGAATTTTCACTATTCAAATTAATATACACGTACACTGTGCGCTTTCTATAAGGCCACGGTACAACTTCTTGTATCAAATGGGTTGGTTCAGCTTTCATCCATTCCGCACAAGTATACTATAGGCTATTTATTGATGTACATATGTAGTAACATTTAGCTCGATGTACAGATTGCTTACACGGTTAATAACTGGTGTTGCTGTTTTAAATGCCTCTGTGCCATCACCCACCTGAGAAAGTCACAACAAAGCAGACAGATACACGAGCTATGACGCGGCCATTCACGTCTGTGCGTACACTACTGTACTATGAGTAGTATACGCATACAGAATCTATCGATCACACGACACAATCTCAATAAGCTTACTACTAAGTGAAATTCACTTTAAATTGTTTCATGATAAATGCCAATGGCAACATCAGTTACCATGGTAACAAGTGGTCCGCAATAAGACACCCTAACCCTGGTATAATTATAATTGCAATTAGAGGGGGACACATTCTGTATTCATTACCCTAGTGTGTATATCCCACATTGCCCTCGCACGGTTTTGGAAAAGGGAATATCTGCAAAGGTGTAACATAATGTGTAGATTGGCAAAATAGCAAAAACCAAAATCTTACCTTTCGGATAAAGAAACTCGTACTCCATATTCGCCATAATTAATACAGCTCTGTCGGAATTGTTCACGACACACTTGCTAGTTCAACAGACAGGCCACAGAATAATTAGTCACATGGAACAGTCTTAGATAAGACTAAGTCAATGGTCCTAATTGTTCGAGCACATAACGCCGGCTCTCTGATAAGTCTCAAACATCAGCGCCCTATATATACTCGTGCACGTAAATATAACTTCCTTCACACAAAGAGGAAAGTCGAGCCAAATTTCCTACAAATTCCACGCCAATTGTCGAGGTTAAGCGATCCCACCTTCACATAAAACCAGCGTGATCGCTACTTCGTGTATCCTGATATACGCTTTATTAATATCACGCGGACCAGCCATCTTTAAACAAGCACCACGTGTAAATGATCGAGTTGAATGATTCCTAATGGCGGCACAACTTAATAAAGCTCCACGGTCTGCGGCGCACTACAATTCCAGCTATATATCCCGCACTATTAAACATTCCCCCATAGTGCTAATCTGATTTTAAACATCATCAGAATGTTAAACCGGTCACCCTCGCTGGGTTCCATACACGCCTCTGCGAGCGCTGATCCAATTGGCGATAAGCCTAATCGATAATCAATCGGGATATATCGATCTGCATGTAACACAATATGTTAATAGTGGACATACGCTAATAAGGGGGGAGTTGTTGATTGGTAAAACTCACTTCTCACCCCGACGTTCAGGTGTGTTGTTTGTGAGTAAACAATCAACAACAGCACTCAGGTGAGATAATCAATGGCTCTCACCTGTGCGTTGGCGAGGTGGATTAACTGGGCGGATCAGGGGATCAAGTGCGGATTAGCACGGCCCGGAGTGTACGTGACGCCAGGGGGAAGTGATCTTAGAGGGCGTCAGATAAGATCCAAGCGTAATTGAGCGAGTGTGCCAATATGAAGCTAATTCGCTGCTATGTGGCGAGAAAAGGTGTGAATAGGTGATTAGATCAATGGTACGCGATTGTAACACTATCATAGGCAGCGAACATGGTGATATGGAGATTACATTACAGTAACAATTCAGTTTAACTAAGTATCCGCATTGGTGCCAGAATATATGTGAAAATGTAACGAAGTCTGGGAGGAAGTATATGGAACGATTTCCGATATAGGCCCTATGGCTCAGGAATGCATTGCCTGTGCATGTATTTACAGCGCTTGCACGTGGGCCGGATTGTTGAAGCACGTTTTTACTTGATCTAGTGCTTTAAAAATGTATGGACATTTTGCAGATATCTCAGACAATTGAAGCAGCCAGCTTAAATATATTGGTTTAGAGTCGTTGGTTGCTTTGTGATAACACATCTGACATACAGTGCACTACTCGTTGCTGTACTACTTTTATCGTACTACTGATGAATTCAATATATTCGATTGTAGAAATGAAAACGTATTTTAATCCTTGGCCAATGTGACAATGTCAACTGAAGATACAATTAGCCCCACAAATTGATATCACAATAAGCTTGAAACGTCACAAATCATTCCACCTGAATTCCCATTGTTTTAGGAGTGATTCAAAACTGCAACTTTGACAGGTATCTGGCGACGACGACATTTCTGTGTTTCTGGTCACGTACCCAACACATCCCCCCTACCTGGACAAGTGAAGTCCGACTGTTCCAATCACTCACCTGACAGGTAATCACAGGTATCTCATTATCATACCGACCAGAATACCTCATCAGCGCCTGTTAATGATCAATCAAGCTTCCTTACCGCTTTAAATAGCTGATTAAATCAATAAATTATACGACAAACACCTTCCTAAACTGATTAGTTGAATAATTAATACACATTAGTGTAATTAGTTATCTATGCCGTGCATATTTAAGTTCGTCTTGAAGACGAATGCCAAATGAACTGGGGTGAAAAATATTTAGTCTTTTTCTGTCACTGTCGGCAGGCTTTGACTTGAAATCGATTTGTTGACAACCGTTCGGTTTAAAATTCCTCCCATAAATCAAGATTCTCATGACACGATGAGAGCTTGTCGATAAACCGCAGCATATTCATTAATATTTCCACCGATAGGAATCTGCCAGAGTCTAAATTGTCACAAAACTGTCGTCTCCAGACCACAAAACATCGCATGTCAAACGTGGGACGGGGTGTCAAACGTGTATTGTTATTCTCACACAAAAGGATATCAAGTTTTCTCTATATCAACGTGCTCATTGTGAGGATGTGATCTTTAAAATTGGCCGAATGAACCTTATATGGAATACTACTGTGATTAAATCTAAGAGCCTTTCTCGTGAAATGAATAAACTATAGATACGTTGTAATTTATTTATTACAATATGATGAAAAGGGGGGGGGGGGGGTAGCACCACTGACCACGGGCAGCATTGGAGAGAGGAAACGATATATTTTGATCCATCTCCAGTGCCCGATGGCTATGATTCCTATGTGTACGGCTCGGTAGTAATTAAAGGGTTGCTGGCCCAGATATCGCATGAACACCGGGCAGCGATAAGGCGCAGATCAGGTGACGTGGCTGCCCAGGCAGGTAAACACATCTCCAACCCTAAACCCACATTTACCTGTCACGTATAACCCTAAAATCAATTCACCTGTCACAGCACCCCAATGTGCCCGCATACACCTGTCAGACAAGGCGGACACGGTCAAATAATCTACTAACTATAAAATTACACAGTTAACTTGCTCGTAACTGTATACTGTAGAACACCACGATATAACGCGGGTAGCCTTAAAACACGTTATAACGAATCACCGTGTATTCTACTGGTGATCTTTGGTGCGCGTTATAGAGAACAATCGATACACTAAATCGCGGGCACGATAAACCCGCGTTATATTGAGTTCCGCGTTAAATAAAACGCGTTATATCGAATGTTTAGTCTATGCGTTAGCTGCCTTACTCGACTTCAGGGTAATATTTTTCATGCGGTAGTGGTTACTGTGTTATTATGGTTATGAAACTTACCGGAATATGCAGCTACTGGCGCAGATTTGTCGCGCAACTCCTTGGAGGCAACGTTTAATTAATACAGTTTTTTCAGTACCAGCATATGCATGTTTATAGCATTGCACGCTGATCGTTTACTTGTACATTAGGAGTGTAAGATATGGTGACATGGAGCCGCTGTATGATGCAAACGGTAGTTAGGGATGCGGATTGTAAAGCTATATGTATATCAAGTGCACAATACATTAGTTTTACATATAACTGAGATATCTAAACCAGCATATCATGAACAGTTTATTGTCTGACACTCCTAAGAGGGGACATGTACCGTAAGATGAGTGCGGTAGCCTGTGCATAATATTCACCAGTGCTTTAAGTTCAAGAGTTTAAATCGGGTTCATTAATATGTATGGAATTTGTAATGGATGGGAGAACTAAAGAAAACAATTATTTCTGAACAATGGCACTTTGGAACACCAGTAACGAGTATGTAGGAGATGACAGGGAGGAGAGCGGGTAATTCATGAATCAAATCACACGGTTTCGAGCAGCAATGTTCAGCATGCTTCACCCGCCATATCACCCAACTAAACGAGCTATAAATTAGCAGACGACAGCTTCAATTGCCGCTTTTTCCAGGGTCAGCGACTCTGAGTCTTTTCATCGCTGCCTAAAACCGCGCAGGGCGGACATCTGATTTCAATTAAACGTCAGCCTCTTGTCTCAACGCTGAAACGGCGGCAGGGAACGAGGTATGAATATTAATGTGTGCTTTCTGAGTAGGCACAAATACAGTCGATGTTTCCTATAACGCGGTTCTATATAAAGTGATCAATATAACGCGGGACTATTAATTGTGTCCCCTGATTTGGTTTTCTATCGTCCTCTATAACGTGAGTAACCGATCGTTCACAGGAGTAAATGGTTACCCAGTATAACGCGTTTTGTTTATACAACCCCCCCCCCTTGCTATCCGCGTTATATCGACCATCTATTATATGAATATGTATATGGGTGGTTCCTGATGAAATTAAAGGTGAGTGTTTCTGACAGACGCCGTCTCGCTGCCGTCAGAGGTCATCAGTCTGACCTTTACACAAATGTCTGCGAAGGTGAAGGCCTCCCAAGGTGAGTCTGAGAAATTTCTCTGACTTGATAAAAATCATCGGCTCGAGACGCACAAAGAACATTCCTATGTCAGAGGAAGTAAAAAGTGCAATCAGACTGGGTGTCAAACAAGTGGTCCAGGAACAAATGTGGAGGGCATATGTATCCAATAATACCAATAGGCCATTAAAAGCAGATTGCTAAGTACTGATTGTTAACGCTTTAAGTAAGAGCTAGAAGTGTCGTAACCATGACAACCGGCTGGGTATTTCTAAAGGTGAAGGTAATTTGGCCGATCCCAACGCTAACTGCAACAATACAAAATACAACCACTGACAGCAGGTGACCACTGGAAGTCGGTATAAAAACCGCCTCCTTTTAAA
>JAXGGS010611244.1:0-10118 GCA_035585475.1 Armandia brevis | reverse complement strand
ATGACGATGATAACAAGAGTGTTGCCGGCGAGACCGACCGCCCCGATGATGAGATAAATGACCTTGAGGACGTCATCCGTAGTGATTTTTGCCGGGTCGATGACGCTCCAGACCTCGTCATACCCCGTGCTGTTTGTTAAGCCGTCACTGGCAGCTTCAGTGAATGATTCAGTCGCTGTATGCAGGGATACGGTCGTCATTTTCCTCAGTGCGCCACGTGCGACATAAGCCCCATTGTACTACTTTCGAAAATGGAGAAACCTAAATTTAAAGTGCGGAGCAATTTTGAAGAATTCATGCATTCAGTAAGCAACATATCGCACGTAGACAATAATTATAGTGAGAGTGATGACTCGGAGAACACGAAAAGCCAAAGTTCGCAGCGCAGATCGCCAAACTCGCAAAGTAATCGCAGAATTAATTATCGTGATTCAATGCCGGTAGCCGATAATGTAGATAATTACGAGGTGATTAACGAAATAAGAAGTACGGCAAGCGAAACACAGGAAATGGTAAGGTGTGCCACAGGTAACTTACATGTGGCGCATGCGAAGTTTGCCTATACGACGAAGACGGTCAGCAACTCGGCCATTTTGCGGCTGAAGCTACACGAGGAGAGACTGTCCAATCTAGAGGGAGGTTTGAAATTCTTATACTACAAGCAATTGGAGCAGGAGTATCATAGTAAAAAGATGAACCGCGTATTTCACCGTGTACCAGAGGGAGGACCGCGCGAGAACTGTATACACCAGCTTAAACTTTACCTTCACATTAACATAGGTATGCACCCGGCGCAGTTACAGGGGATAATTATCCAGAAGGCGCACCGCGTAGGGAGACCAGGACCAAGAGCCAACGGAGGTCCGAGGCCGATGATGGTAAACTTCAGGGATAGTCATGACATAGAGATGATCCGCCGAAACTTAGAAAGCGTGAGAAAGGCCCACGAGATGTCCCCAGATTTACCGATGCCTATGAGGTTGGCGCAAGGCTCGCTTGTTGCCTGGAGGGATCACCTGCAGAAACAGGGGCATGACGCGCACATCAGGCATCCCGGCTCGTTGTGGGCGCGTGCCCCAGGTGAGAGTGTACATTTATGCATATATGATTGCTTTGACGGTTATTATACTATGCCCCCAACCATGACATGCTGCAACCTACCGTCGATGGAGAACTACCCGGCCGAAGCTGCGACGAGAGAGCTAGAGAGGAGGAATAAGCTACCAAGGGACCAGAGGCAATGGTTTGAAACCAGAAGAGGCAGACTAGACAGGCCAGCACCCCCGCGCGGTTTGTACAGATTCCCGGAGCAGGATGAAATGAGCGAAGGACGATACGGAGCAGGCCCAGTCGAGGTGGATAATGTATGGGATGGAGTTGATGAAAGACGCCAGCAACAGAGACCGGGAGGATATGTAGGTAACGATGGTCAGGTACGGTATGATGACTTTTTTGCCCCCGCCCCCCAGCCTAATGGTGACAACGATACTATTGATAATGATACTATGAGCGAAGACGAAAATAGGGAGGGTGCGGCTGCTGCAAATGTAGACGTACCTCGCCCGAATGAGATCAGAATGGGGGGGGCAAGGCCCAACCTAGACCACACGGCCTTCACGTTCTCTCGGGATTACAGCGGTGCAGTGAAGAGAGGAGTGGATATGCACCCGGAACCTACACCTAGGACAATCATCGCTATGGACGAAGGAACCACCGTAACCATGGCAACGAGAGGAGTGACTACAGACGAAGGCGAGGGAGGTAGCACGATAGCTAACAGAACAACCGATCTGGATGAAACGGAGATCCTGTTTGATGAAGCCCAAGCACCGGACTTTCCAAGCATTAACACCCCTTCACAGGTTACAGGAGCCAACAGGGACCCACCAGTATCTTCCACACCCAGAGGACCCATTACAAGAAGCAGAGCATCCCTGGCACCACAGATCCAAAGGCGTATAGCAGAGATACCGACAGGTGGAGTGGAGGAACAACGAGCCATCAACTTCGAATACGCCTCTGACCAGGACGAGGGAGAGGCTAATGCCACGGTTGTTGACGCGGAAAACCTTACAAGTGTTAACAATGCAACTCCCAATAATAATGTATCGCCAAATAGTAATTAATATGTGCAAGGGAGAACGTGTCAAGATAAAGACACTGATGTAATACTAAAGCCAATTAATGTAAAGAAATTTAACTTAAAATTAGCAAGTTGGAATGTGCATAGCTTATTTAAGAGAGGGTGGTGCAAGTTGAATGACCCTTCCTTTGTTGAATGTTTTAATGAATGTGATATAATTTTTATGTGTGAAACCTGGTCGCAAAAACATCATAATCCTACGTTAACTGATTATACTTTTGAATTGTATCATAGGTCAAAGAAAAGAACAGCATGGAGAGCAAGTGGGGGTCACGGGTTCGCCTTCAAAAGCAATTTAGAAAAATACATTAGCGTTTACGGGGTGAGTGACTGTTTAATGGTTTTGAAAGTTAAAAAGACATTAATTGGCCTAGATAGAGACCTATACATTATAGGTATGTATTTTCCCCCAATGCAAGAGGCATGTTTTAAAACAGACCACGATCCTTTTGAACAGCTAGAGAACATGGTTCTAAAAATTAAAAATGAAACTAATAATAACTTCTACAAAATTGAATGTGGGGATCCCAATGCCCGTACAGGTAACCTGTTAGATTATGTGGTTGATGATCCTGACGTCTCAAAGTACATTGACACGCCAGATGACCTAGAAAATAACGTAGAGGTGGGAGCGCGCTGCTCTGAAGACAAATCAATCAATGCGGCGGGTAAACAACTAATCGATTATTGCAAGGCAACAGGGTGTGTGATAGTAAACGGTAGGGCGGGTACTGACGTAAACGGTGAATTCACGTATTACTGTAAAGAGGGAGCGTCCCTGATAGATTATGTACTGGTCCCAGGTGACTGGATTGTTAAAAAATATGTAAAGAATTTCGAAGTAGGTAAATATACAGAACATAGCGACCATTGTATACTAAAGATTAAAATAGAGCTAGGTAAAAAAATACGCAACGTAAATAGGGAAGATAAAAACGTAGATAGAGCCAAAAAACGAATAATAGTAGATAATAATTTCAAAACAAGCTGGGCGGGAGTACAGGATGAGTTAAATAATGAACTAAAAAATATTTTCGAGAACGTAAATCTAGATAATGAAGATGAATTAAATATGCTATCAAATAATATGGGAGAAGTATTATATAAAGTGGGAGGAAAAATAAATAAGAAAAATGTCGATGAGAAAGAACCCAGTTATAACAATGATAATAATAACAGTCATAAATCGTACCCCAAATTCTACTGCGAAGAGTGTAAAAGGCGTAAAGAACTTCTAAACGAAATAATAAAAATATACAGTGACCCTAATTTTCATATACCAGAATTTAGAAATGAGATGGTGAGAAGAAGGAGATTTTTTAATAAGCATAGTAGTATATGTAAATTAGCGTATCTTCAAGGTAAAACTGATAAACTACTTGAGACACAACAACGCGACTCAAGACAATTTTGGCAGATGTTAAAAGGTCTAGGTGCGCATAGATTCCCGGGAATTGAGATAGAAGATCTCCTGAAGCACTTTAAAACAATACACTGTGCCACTGCGTTAGAGGGTGAAGAGATTAATATGGATGTAAAAGATTTTATGAATGAATACGTTAATGAAGACGCTGTATTTAAGGAGTTAGATGAACCGTTTACTGAGTCAGAACTAACGAAAGCAATAAATAAATTAAAAAATAATAAATCCCCCGGACCCGATGGTGTGCCAAATGAAATGATAAAAACATCCCCGGTTTTACAACATTATATACTAGAATTGTTCAATGCACTGTTTACAAAAGGGATATTCCCTGAGAACTGGAAACTATCTTATATAGTACCAGTATTTAAGAGCGGTGATCGAAATGAAGTAAATAACTATAGGGGAATCTCATTAATAAACTGTATCTCTAAGTTGTATACAAAAATTCTGAATAATAGACTAACGTGCTGGGCAGAAGAAAATGAAGTATATGTGCTAGGGCAGGCAGGTTTCCGTAAGGGACACTCAACAATTGATAATATATTCGTCTTAAACAATTTAGCAGAATACGCAAGGGAAAAAAACTTTAAGATATACACACTTTTTATAGATTATTCTAAAGCCTTTGATTTGATAGATAGAAATGCACTGTGGTTTAAATTAATAGAGAACGGTATAACTGGCAACATGTTAAAGACGCTAAGAAATATGTATAATGATATAAAAACACAAGTGAAGGGAAATAAACGAATGTTATCTGAGGCGTTCGGCATAGAAAAGGGGGTGAGGCAGGGGGAGTCGCTCTCTCCCTTTCTCTTCTGTCTGTATATTAATGATTTAGAGGAATTTCTTTTTAAAGAAAGCAAAAATAATCCTGGCGTAGTTTATGAATATCTGCATATATTTTTGTTGCTCTTCGCGGATGATTGCGCCATAATTTGTGAGAGCAAGGAACTTTTAGAAGAATGTTTAGTGAACTTAAATGTGTACTGTAAAAAATGGTCCCTAAAACTGAACGTTAAAAAAACTAAAATCCTAATCTTCGGTTGGAAGAAATATATAAGTCCGCCGGAATTTTACTACGAGAAAGAAAAGGTAGAGGTCGTAACGGAGTTCCTATACCTGGGTATGATCATGCAATCAGATGGCAAGACAGATAGCCATGAAAACATGATAGTGACAAAAGCTAGGAGAGCGATGCATCTCTTTAAGAAATACACGTTCGGGTTTCCAATGCCACCAGTGAAACACACCGAGTTATTTGATGTTTTGATCACAAGTATACTGTGCTATGGATGCGAATACTGGGGATTCTCCAAGGCTGAAAATGTGGAGAAGGTACATGTACAGTACCTAAAGAGGCAACTAGGGTTAAGGGTGAGCACACCAAATGTATCCGTATACGCAATGGTTAACAGGACTCCGCTAATTTATACACGTTTTAAGCGAATCGTAGGGTATTGGGTAAAACTCCATAAGGAAGAGAATAAACATCTCCTCAGTAGTAATGTCATGCATATGATAGTGAGAGAAAAGATAAACTGTACTTGGCTAGAGAAATTGAGAGCCCTACTATCGAACCTAAACATGGATGAAGTAATAATTATGGGGCCAGGCGACGGGAACGGTTTCTACAGGGAATTTGAAAAAAGATTGAACGAATATGCAAAAACGGGTATTAGCCATGACTTAACACAAACAAGTAAATGTAGAATGATTCATCCGATAAACGCCCTTTTTATGAAAAATAAGTTACCATACTGTATGAGGGAGAACTTCCCAGTGTCTATATGCCGTATTTGGGCGAGGTTTATATCGCGAAATCACTTTCTTAGAATAGAGACGGGAGTATGGAGTAAGAAAAAGTTAAAAAGGGAGGAGAGGGTATGTAGAGTATGTGGAGTGATGGAGGATGAGAAACATTTCTTGTTAGAATGTCCGCTATATTTAACGCTAAGAGAACATTATATGAAAAGAATAGGAGTAAACATAGATGACAGTAGTATAGAAAATTTCCATAGTATAATTTTTACTGAGGAAAGGAAGGTATTTTTCAACTTGTGCCATTTTCTAGTTAAAGCTCAAGAACTCTATAAACAGCTATTTTTAATGTCAGATTGATTGCATTGTCGGTATAAAATATGTCAGTGATAGATGGAGTATAAATATAACAAATGTATACCGTGAAGTGTTCAAATAATGTTAAAACCTGTGTAATATGAATGTTCTTTTCACTATTAAAGAAGATATATGATTCCAAGTATGAATAACTAACTTTTCTAATCTAGATGTGTAAATATTAATAGAATACTGACATAGAGAGTTCTGCACAAATCTTTCGGCCGATAAAACCCTACGTGGTAAAAAGGCAACCAACTTAAGGTAAAACAAACGTATGATACACGTGTGATATAACTAAATGTGTGATATAACAACTGTGTGATAAATTACTAATAATGAGCAAAATGTACTGAATGTAAACGTAGACTGAATAAGGGATAAAGATATGTTTGGATTGTAATATGCTAGCTATCTATTGTTTAACGCGTAAGATACGAGTAGACGGACTAAAATATTATATTATGTTAAATGAACGTTTGAAACTGTGTGTTAAATTGAATACTATGTTGAAATATCTTTTGTCGAGAGCCGATAGACCAGAAATAGACGTTATATTACGGAGTAAACAGCTATTAGAAGACCGATGTATAGACAGACCAGATTATACAATTTACCTAGTGCTTAGAATAGAATATATAAAGCGCGATAGAAATACCAGTAGTAGTATATATGAAACTGCTTAGATTAACGAACATCTGATAAGTAATTATAAAAAAATATTTATTTTCCATATGTGCTTAAAACTACTTACCATATCATACATGTATCATGTTTGTAAAATGCGGATGCATATACAATAAATCAATTCAATTCAATTCCTAGAACAGACGCGACTGAGCTAGGAGGCAGAGGGAGCGCCAATGTTGCGGAGGAGAGGATCCAGCTCGACTTTATACAGCGACGCTGAGCTGGCGTTCTGTTGCTCGGTCGTGTCGGTGCACAGGCACCTAGCACGCCGCTCCTGGGGAAATCCTCAGCTTGCATTGCGGCCGCTTCTTCGATATGATTCCTGACTGTCTGAGTGTCATCTATAAATCCGTCAGTCGGGTTGCGGTGGCTTTTGATAGTCAAAGGTCAATATTTGAACTTGAATTGGAAACAAGGTGGTGATATGAGTAACAGATTTATTTAATATTTGATTACTCTGAAAATGGGAGGAATTGTCGATAAATTACATCAATGATGCCACTCAGTAAATTAGCTTATTCATTGAGGTCGAATATGAGAAATGATTAAATTAAGCCGGAATTAAAAGTTTAATTCACCATGAGCCTATATCCGTTCAATATATAACTAAACCTCAATCTTACCAACTTAATATTTTTAGTCTAAAATTGAATGAATCATTCAAATATTTCATTTCCAGGAAACGTCCGTCCAAATATTCGAGTTTCCGGACAGACGGACTTATGTTAGTCGCATGTTTTGTGTCTAGGTTCAAATAAATACTTTGCTTAGTAGACTAGCACTTTTATTATAATGAAGGTCGCAGTTCCTAAAAGGATCATTTACTCACACGGCAATATTAATAAGCTTCCGTTTCTAGCTAAATCCGTGAAAGAAGACACTCAAATGCCGTACTCAGTCGAATATGATTAACGAAATACCATCTCTTGAGAAGCCGCAATACATATAGATCGTTGAAGTTTTCAGCTTGGCCTTAAGCTACAGTAGACACGCTAGGAGAACATTCATAACAACAATTTTCTAATCTATATGTCAGCTTGTCGCCATGCACGGCGCATATTAATCGGTCTCCTTGGTGACCGATTAATTACCTTCACTTGTCAAGTGTATCATCAAATGTATCGTCTATCTGTCCATTAGTTCTTCATGCGCCCATAGTTGTCTCCTTGTTGTGTTCTGTCATTCGTATTGCTTTTTTATCATCGTGAACTGTCGGTGTTTACATCAAAGATGTGGATGGTTCACACAAACTACAGAGACACCTCGGCTCTGCGAACATGAGGTTTAAAAAGTCGGGGATACACATTGCCGTAGGAGGAGGGATCACTGGTCATGGTGTGAAGAATTTAAATGCCACCACCATTCATACTCTGGATTTCTTCACAACATTTTTACCGTCGCTTTGTAACACAATAGACAAGAAGAATCATTATCATCTCTACTGGGGATACGACTATGATGATCCGTTTTAAGAGAATTCCTATCGGATTAACGACGACACGATGCTGAACACTTCCAACTGGGCGGAGATTTTCATAGGCGTCCTGCGCAACCGCAACCCGCCCAATGTGGGAGTGATTGGGCCCACCACCAACGTGAAAACGTGCTTGTTAATTTCTACCGACAATTTCACACATCAATCGCATCAGGAAATTATCGGCTACTACTACCCAAAAAAGCTACCGGAATGATACGCCGACTTCTGGATAGATAAGTTTTATAAGACGGCAGGATAACGTGATAAGCTAAGCAATGTCACATTCATACACACGCAGGCTAAAGGAAAGAGATATCCCTTTAACTCGATTTAAGACGATTCCAAATATCTACCCGGATGCAAATGTGCACTTAGCTTATTAAACAGGTAATTGCATATATGATAAGGCCCAATAAAATTCATAAAATGTTTCTCAGGTTATTTTTGCCAAGAGAAAAGGTGGTACGGGCGGCGCCTTTATTTTGCAGGCATTTTATTAATTTTATATGGCCTAAATATTCCTTACCTTGAGAATGTTCATTTCAACAAATATTCACTCCAATTTCAGTCACGATATATCGAGGCTGCATGCCTGAATAGAAATCTGAATATATCAGACATGCGCGAATACATGTATAAAACAAACCCAGATTACACGATCTGTGTCAATTATGCCACCCGTATCGTCTGGAGCCACACAAGAATTAAACCTATAATCAATATTAGTAATATGCACCATCATACATCTTATTTATATTTAAGTTTTGTCCTTTTTTACTTCCGCTTCAAAATATCCCTCCGTTCACAAATAAGTGACCCAGTTCTATGTGTAACACAAATGTTTTCAAGCAAAGCGGTTAAACCCAAATACTGAGACATTTTCAATTTCATCTAAGAAAATGGCAAGTTTTAACGCTGTTTATGGTAAAGAGATTGGGTAAACTCTTTCACTAATATAATCGGATCCCTTATAATTCTTCCTCCACAAATTAGATACAGTTGTGTGCCTGTTTCCCCATCTATTCCGGCATGAAGTTGATTATCATATGACAATCGAGGTGTTGATGTAAGACGGCGAGTTTTGTGTAAACGGATGTGCAGCAAGACCAATCTTTCATCATAAATCTTGTTGTTTTGTCGACAATAGGAAAATCGAGAGATGGGGAATCATCTTCTCGTATATTACGGATACCGGTGACGGAAGCAGCGATCCGCCCGTCATGTAATTTATGACAATTTCCGCCCGGGTTAATTATTTTATATTACCGCTCTGCGGTTCCTAGTGTCTGCCGGTCGCGACATAAACACTTTACCTATAACACTGTGTACAGTAGAACCACGCTATAACTTGGGTTTAGTTATATAACGTTCTGCGGTTCCTACCGCCTGACAGTCGCAACATAGTTACTTTACCTGTACCTACACTTCATAATGTTCAAATGATATTCACTGCTAATGATAATGTGTAATTAATAATGTACAACGATATAAGATGAAGTCTCGCTGGCTTAATATTGATTCTTGCTGTATTTTGTTTACCAGGACTAGATAATGGGAGAGAATTGCCTATTGTTATTATCATTATTATTATTATTTATAAATCATCATTATCAATTCTAATGTAACCCTGTAATGAAAACGATTCTGTACTCGAAACACTTACTATCTTGTATAAGATTAAAGTGACAATAACAATGAAAATGAATATAACACTGTGTACAGTAGAACCACGCTATAACGTGGGTTTGGTTATAACGTCGGTGCGTGTTCCAGTGTGGCACGTGCTTCTGTCGTCATTTATAACACGGGTGAAAGATCGCGCATTCGGCAACATATATACATATATACACGTTATAACGCGAGTTTAAGAGTGACCCCGCGTTATAGCGAGAGACTACTGTAGCATCCCTGGGTGAAAGAGTCGGATCAGATAACTGTCATAGTTATTCTAATCTACACCGGAAGTAGTTGTCCAAGGCCCGCGGTAAACATGGCGCCGACCTTCCCATTCTCATCAAGGTCAGTAATCCCCGCTACAAAACACGCATCCACGAACTGATCTGACGCTTTGATTAAATACCGAGCACATTATCACACAATTTATCACATTTTCATTTCGTTCTTCGTCTTTATGAATCAAAATGCCGAATAAATGAGAACGTAACTCGTCCGATACTATGACTATATTTGTTGACTATTTATTTCACAACGCTCGGGCGTGATACAAACATGTACAATTTAATAGTAGTATCCTCTATACATGC
>JAXGGS010611022.1:0-10119 GCA_035585475.1 Armandia brevis | reverse complement strand
TGGGATAAAATTATCGAGTAAATGATGTATAAATAGCATAAAGTGTGTATGATAAATAAATATTATACTGAAATATATACAGTGTTCTTTGCTCACTGCAATGCAATCATTACTATTCATCAACAATGTATATGTAGTTAAAAAAAAAGAATATCACTCATCCTTGAATAACTGGAAATATTAAACCCTAAAATATATGAGCCATGGTGCGCCTGCTTAACAGTGACGCAGGACGATACAATGCTTCAACGGCTATGCATACTTCAGTACGATATGATGCGGGCAATGGGGGACAAGCTTTATATCGAGTTACTAAGATACCAAGTATATAATTATATGAGGGAACCTTGTCCCTTTGGGGAGGGCCATCCCAAATACAAATGTATTTATGAATGGCGCCGTGGGTCGATTTCCTGAGTTATAGTTGATAAGTCTTTCCTTTCCCAAAGGTAATATGCGAATCGAATTTGGGCTAGAATTTACAAAGAAACTTCAAATTCGATTTGTCAGATTAAGGGTATTTTAGAAATGAGAGGAAGCACCCTTCTTCCACTGATACTAGCTAAATAATTGTTGAAACGGCAGGGTAAAGAATTGACGAAATGATGTGTAAGTAGCATGAAATGTGTACGGCTCCATAAACTCAATAACAAGTTTCTGGATTTATTTTCTTCACCTGATGCAGGTGTGTGGCATTTTTTAATTTTTTTGTCAGTCTGGAAGTCGCTAAATGGTTGGTTACACACACAAAAATCTGCCAACTTTCAGTAAAAAAAAAAATTTATCAGATTTTATTATTTCAAGGTAAAAAATCGTGAATGCGTTCATACATAAATCATAAGTCAATACTCTAGAAAACATTCGATATACACATATAACGCCGTCGAATATAACGCGATATTTGGTTTTATCTGGAATCATGTTCACGTAAATATATCCAGAAAGAATAATATAGACGTCAATAAATAGCTAGTCATTGTGATGGCAACTCTGCAATATATATTTGTTTACAGTGTAAATCTGGAATACCTCAAAGCACGTGTAGACATGTTTAGTTTTCAACTACTCAATTCAATTCAATTTAAAACATGTTTATTGACCTTTCACATATTAAATATAATATTGAATCGGCACAGGAGTAAACATGGTAATGCTGCAGGATTACTTTAGTATGAACAAAAAGGAACATGAACTCTCTCGCAAACAACAATATTTAACAAAGCAATTCTACACAATTATTACAAATAGCCGCATATACAAAAATGAATCTGCATGTATAGACTATGGCACCATTTAATACACACACAAAACAGAATACAAATCCATAATACAAAACAATTTTTAGCTAAATAGTTGATAGTCTTAAAGCAAACTATATTTGACTAATCAGAATCACAATATGTACATTTTGTATATCATTGATAGTTGTTTGGACAGACTGTATCAAAAGGTCATTTCTACTCAAATACTAGTCTAGTAATAGACAGTTTAATACAGTAGATGATTGATATAAAGCTGTTCGATATAACGCGGGTCTGCAGTTCCCCCGATTAGATTTGTGTAAAGTTATTTAATCATAAAGCGCAGGCCTATGAGATCACAGGAAAGTATTCAACATAACACCGAATTAAAAGTGTGTCCCCCGATACCCGCGTTATATCGATCATCTACTGTACATATTACATTTTGGACGGTGTTTCACTTAATATTTCATAAATCAGATCGTATACCAACTTGAGGTTATATTACATGGACAGCCTTATATGGTTACTGCGGTGTTATTCATATTGGTGACGTTTGATCCGCGGTATAGAGTAAAATAGTATAATAAGACTTAACCCAAATTTGGGGACAGGATGGACCAAATGTTGTGTAATATTTAGTTATACGTTACGTTATACAGGCGGGTCATGCACTGGATTTGTATGGGGAGTGCTGATGTTACTAGATGTAAGCACGCGTTTACCCGTGGAGTTTTGACTAGATACCCAACAGACATGGACATGCTTGTTCAACGTACACGCATAAACATTTTGGATATGACATCACTAATTTAATCCATACGTTTAGCCACACACTTATTCAAATACTGGATGGTTTCACCTCTGTCATCCAACTCTTCTAATTTACCAGTAACACATTCGATACTCTGACAAGCTTCTTCCCGATTCATTTTTTTAAAACCGATCATAATAGTATCTATCAGGTGTTTTTGATTGGATTTCCCCAACGCGATAATAAAGTTGGCCAACCCCTGATCACCCTTGCGACTTACATAATCTAAAATCATGGCAGCCTTTTCGCACCGGATAACGTTTGGATTCGTAACATTCTCATATTGTGACGTCGTAAGGACGTTTTGACGTAACACACCTCTAAGCTCGACACAAACCTCTAAATCCATGACTAGCTCACCGAGAACGTAATGGAACACATGCCGGGCATTTTTTAGAACAGTATCATAACTAATTTTAGCGTCTGTAAACTTAAATTTGAAGGTCACACTCCGGTTGTCTTCGATGTGAACGGAATTGTCGATGGTGTTGATGGCCCGATTGTCGATCGTTCCTGCGTGTACTACTGTGAAATTTTCTACATAGACGTTGTGCGTATCCGGAAGAGACGTACTTAGAACTATTCCCTGGTCATGTGAGGAATTCCCCACTGCAGTAACAAAAATATAAAGAAATGAGAAAAAAAAACCTTTGAATTGAAAAAAAAATAAAAAAATCTGTGTAAATTATGGCAATTCCGAGCTCCGCAGGTCATTTAAATACTTTTCACCCTTATCACAAGCCGGCGTACAAAATGCATTTTATTATTGCATGTCTAATATTCTTTTGCTGAGATTTACTGAGAGTATGATATAATCAATTTAATAATAAGATGTTAAGGTCCATGAACACGAACTTTCGCACGTGCCATCTGCTATGAATACTATCATGAAATGTTTCGACCCTATAAATTTTGTACAAACCTGTTGATGATCTGACTTTCCTCGATGTTGGAGTTGTATGTGGATGAGGGGGTATTACTACAGGAGGACCGGTCCTTTTGGGTATGTCAGAGGCCCTTCTTCCCGGTGAGTACGTCCTCGGTACGTGAGACTGGGGATTATGTGCGGGGTCATCAGGGTCAGGTGTGGGGGATTTCTCTGTGTCTCGTGCTGCTGATGGCTGGGTGCTCGATGGGATCTCTACAGGGGGGCAGCTGGGGGTCTGACTTGTGACGTCTTCCTGGTCACCATCTCGTGTATCCGGAGGTTCTTTCGGCTGGGGAGGCGACTGGTGCGGCTGAGATGCTGTTGCATTGGGGAATGAAACAGGATCGGTATTTTCGGTATCCAGCAAAGGATCTGACTCATGTTGAGTACTCGCTCCCGTGCCACTAGTGCCCACGCCATGTATATCACCATTCGGGCCTTCGTCGGCAGGGACCTGACCGACGGATTTACATATTTTTGATATCTCTGACACGATTACAGAGCGTGTTTGTTCATTGCAGCAAATAAATGCGACGAGCAGACTGATACATGCCACTGCGCTAACTACGATAACAACCTGAAGTGTATTTCGTGATTGGCTAGACAGATTATCTAAAGCACGGTAGGTGAGATGAGGGTCGGTCGAGTTACCTGTCAAATATAATACAAAATCACATGGTTTTAAGATTTACGTTAATAATTCAGATCAACTACTTAAACATACAATGCGAAATATAATTTATTGATGTATTCTTTCTTTATGATAAGAATTATAACTAATGTGTTAAATAACACATATAATACATGTATATATAAAATAATGAATATAATAAACATTCAATATGATGAAATAAAAATACAATATGATGAAATAGAATACAATATAATGAAATAAATTACAAAATGGTGAATAGTATGATGAAACAAATATACAATAGGATCAATAGTCCAATACAATATAGATTCATTTAGTGATATTGGTAATGACACATCAAAACAGTATTTTCTCAGAACTCGGTCTATATGAAGTATTAAATCTACCTGATAGGTTTCGTTGATTGGGCTGTGATATGTTTTCATTAGCCTCGCCAATCTCTCCATCAACACCGGTTCCATCATCATTCTTTCTTTTTTCTACACATTCGTCGTTAATCAGATCCTGAGTATCGGGGTCGGGGCATCTCTGCTGGCAGATCCCTACAAATGGTGAAAAAGATTGGCTCTTTATATCGGTATGTTACATCCAAGCCACGTAATAGTGAACCATATATAAAAAGCGGTGGTTTATAACGCTGTCGTCTACATGACGCAGGGCTCTATGTCTCCCTCTTTGGTGGCTCTATATAAAAAAAAGGCCAAACGTCATAAATAGGTAAATTACAAATTGCTATAACACGGGATTTTAAGCTAATATTCCCCACTTCTCACGCGCGTTACAGAGAGGGTCTACTGTACATGCATGACAAACGCACAACTTTTGGTAACTATTGATGTAATATAAAAACCTCATGCTTGTTACATTACAAACCATATCCACCATAAATATAATAATACCTAATCTCGGTGAAATAGAAGCAGTACACAACATACTTATTTTCACAAAATACTACATAGACCAACTGGTTTCCTTTAAAGAGTGGCAACGGTTGTGCCAACACGAACATGCACTTTGAAATAATTTGAACAAATTATCACTTCATGTACAAATAATCTTCAAATAGGGCACACTTTAGATTTACAATTATACATTTGTAAATTCTTCTATGCATACATACATGTACATGTATGTGGTTGCTATTGGCAGATTCTTTTTCAACAAGGCAAATTAAATTATTGCAATATTACACACATGTAGAGCGAGATCTTGTGATATCGGCACTACCTCAGTTGATGCCAAGATATAAAGCAGTGTACATTGTACATCGATTAATCATTAGGTCTGCTTTGACATTTAAAAACGATTGAAAATTGATAAAAAAAAATTACCAAAATGCGATTATCATGTTCGAAAATTGTAGTAGACAAAATCTAACCATCTATTTGGAACGTTTCATATCCGCATGGAAGAATTCTTCCTTCATGTGTTTTGCCCATAACACAGGTGAGATGACTATTCTCTCTGCTGTGATCTGGATTATAGTATCCCCGGTCGCCATCACAACCACAGATTCTGTTGTGGGTAGACAGGCAGCCATGCGTCTCCACCTCACCTCTGCCAGTGTCACATTCCTGTTGGCAAGAGGGGGAAGTTATTATAATTTGTTTTGGTTAAAACATAATACGGTAGACCCTATATTTAACACGGCCGACGAAGTGTAAGCCACAGTGACTGCAGTGTGGCGAAGTGGCATGTGTTTGACCCGCGTTATAACATTCATCAGTGAAAATGAATTCGATGATTGGGGTGGGGCTCATTTTGCGGGTGGTTATAATTTTACCAACATGATTCATTGAAATGACCAAACATGCATAACTTGTGAACAATGTGTTTATGTGCGCGTTATTAAGCAACGATAATAAACAAAATCAATCACTGAGTGACAGGTGTCGATAAGAGCAGGCAGTCTGGATGAGTCACATATCAATATGGCGAGTATCAGGCAACACGTAAGTGAGTGAACGTTCAGGCTAACAATTACGTTAGATCTGTCGAATTATCGTCAATACCCAGGATGTTTGAGAAAAGATGCCAGTTGACCTGGGATTAAACTAATAGAATTTAATAAATTCAATCAGCGTTGTACTTACTCTGCGACAGTCCGCACATTTCACATCTCTGTTTCCGTCGGCGCCGTTGTAAGTCCCCGGGCCGCATCTCCTACACTCTGCGTCTGGTCTCGCTACATATCTCTCTCCATCATGTTCTAATCCGTGTAAATATTCTCCTTTATTACACGTGAAATCCTCAGCACCGATAGGACTGCTGGCGGCAATGGCGAGGGCGGCACAAAGGCACAGTGAGATTAGACGTAGCTGTAAACAATAATATCCAATCAATATATAAATTACAATCCCGACAGGTCAGGTTTTTTGCCAGAGACAGTGCGGCATGTTTTTTTTCTTAATGAAAAGAGGGTCAGCAGGCCTGATTCTCCTTTTTCATTTCATTATTTTGCGGGCGAGCCTGCGAAACTGTTTAATAAATTATTTATGTCGATACAATGTATACATTTGTGTACACACATTGTACACTGAGTGCACATGATGTACTTGTAGATTGCACTACGAACTTATAGGCGTACGAAGTTAGTCCCCTTTAGAAGTACAGTGACCACAAGCCATGATATTGTCCATGTTGTTTATACTAGGCCATTAATAAAAGAAACGATGTGAACATTTTACATGAATTAAATTAATATATAAAATCATGAGCCAGGTGGAACTAAATAGCACACATTCAGTTGGTAAAAATTCGTACCTACCTTTAGACATCCCGGCATCATCGATTTCTATGATATTCAGATTAATCCTGGTCAGACTGAGACGAGTCATCCGCTTTACTCTATATTCCTTTAGCTGTCTGATATACTGCGTATCTTCATTCGCTTAACATATGAGAAAGTGACTTAGCGGCCTACTGCGTTCGCATTTATACTTTGTCGGCACAAACGATCCCCGGGGGGGGTACTGACCCTGTTTTTGGGTGGCTATGTGCCGCCCGCCGATCGGAATTTGGGGTCAATCTGAGCTGATTTAGGTCGAAATTTGGGGTCAATCTGAGCGAAATTTGGTGTTTAAATGAGCTGATTTTGTAGGAATCTTGAAATTTTTTCGGAATTTAGGGTCAATGCGAGCGGTTTTGGCGAAATGTGGGGTCAATGTGAGCGGTTTGGTGAAATTTGGGGTCAATCTGAGCGGCTGGATCGCGAAAAAGAGGGGGCAATAGGGCGGCACACACCCGTAGTGCAACATATACTGAGAAACCCCCCGGGCCGATGATCCATCTAGAAGCGCCTGTCGTTAGCGAATGGTTTTTCCATTACTGCCGCGTAATTACACTTACCATGGACGGATTATATCTTCAAACCACGCAGGCTTGGGGTGAAGGACACTGATCCACTCGGGTCTCTTTTCGTGACTGATGCTCACGTACTGTTGATTAACATATGCATTTTCTGCTCACCTGCAATGTAGTCAAGAACAGATTATAAGTGTAAAAGTCGCATCGTACTAAGCGAGGCAAAACCCTCCTTTTTATAGCTTCTTCTATTTATTTTGCATGTCTTGATATGTAACACTTAATATTTGAACTGCTTATCTTGTATGCATGATAAACTCACTCAATTATTTCACTCTAACAGCCTACGTGCTGTCAATGACGACGTAAGAATGAATTAAGGACAGCGAGATGGTCATTTATTATATTAGATATCAGGACATTACTTGTTAAGGTTCAACTGTATCTCTTCTACCAAGAGAGTAATTCGCGTAAAACTTACGATAACTATCAAAACCAATTGTTACCATTTGGTTCATGGTTTGCCATGTAACTACATGAACCTAGTCTGATATCGTGATTTGGTCTAGAAGACGTTTACAAAGAACAATTAAAAAAAATTAAACCACTGGCAAATTATTTCAAACTCATGTTTATTGGCAAAAAATGCAGTTCATAACAAAGAAGGTTAGGCTCCATAAAATAAATACATTGTCTCTCAGGCCCGCCCGCGTGGGCCTTTTTACCCCGGACCCCCCGTTTTATTACCATACAAAAAACACAAAAAGCGTACCTACCACACCCTCCTTCTCAGAAAAAACAATACAAAAATAAAGCCGCACCCTCCCTCTCAGAAAAATACCAAAACTGCCACACCCTCCTTCTCAGGATTTTTTTAAAAAAAATGCCTGCCGCACCATCGTTTTTATTCAGAAAAAAAAAGGAAAATGAAAAATAAAAGAGATCAAAGGGAAAATTCTGAGGATGGGTGATTCGGATTAAATTCGAAACCAAAAGTAACAGCCAAAGATTAATTGGTTTCTCAGCAATTCTATCTCATATAAGCATTAAGTAGACCCCCCGATTTCCTGGCGAAAATAATATAAAAATAAATGGCGCAGCCTCATTTTCGTAAAAATTAAAAATAAAACTGCCGCACGGCCCCTGGCCAGAAAAAAAAGACCTGCCGCCCGCAACCACTTCTCCGCCGAAAAAAACCCTGAGAAGCAATTTATTTAATTTATGGAGCCTAATCCATTTACTATATAACAAATTCTTCTTTCTGAATATTGTAAAATAATCTGCTGATATTGAACTTTCACTGTAAAATGTAAACGTTTTTTTTGAATGTTTGGCTCAGCTAATTAAGTCTTTTCCAACACAATCATGCCTCACAGGGGGTGCCAATGCAACGGTAAATGTAATATAGGCAACGGTAGAATTTATTGTTATTTAGAATTTAGCGTGCCTAAGCCAGGCCAATCAATTGTATGTCCCCAGGGCCCTCGGAAGCTGCCTCTCCCAGGGGTGGAGCGAGGTGAGACGTCCGAGGAGCGGGGTTATATGTCACACAGGGGTGCTGAGGCAGGAGAACCAGCGACTGACGAGCGGACCTTCAGGATATAGAGGGCAGAGCCACGTGTATGTAAAGAGGTAGCTGCATCGGGAACATTAGGTGAAGTAAATCCTTCACAAATCATTCCTGAATTAGGAAGTGAATTTAAAAAAAACTGTTTTGGGATAAAGTTTCGACAACTATAAAAGCTACAAAAGGTCCATCGGCGCGTGGAATTATTGGACCTTTCTATGTTGTAATTGAGAACTTGGTAGTCCTGGTATCTCTGCGCTTTGTGCTTTGACACGGTTCAGAAAACAGACACTTGTGATGCGTGTCTTTTTAGTAGGCCCAAAGTTCCTGACCCTCAATAGTTGTTAGTACCTAGAGACTTGTAGCATCAACCCAGTGTTATATCCATGCGGCGTGTACGGGTACGTGGCAAATACAGCGAACCCTTATAGGATTCTGTGGTGATTATGCACTGATGTCACGGTTTCATGTCAACATATCTACGAAAGGTGAGTCATGTTAGCGCTATTTATATTGATAATAAATATGAATGTGCAGATGATGATCTCAATCGTTTACCCGATTCGATGTAATATGGTACAGTATGCGATATAAAAGGGGCCTGTTATGCACGCCAATTTGTTTTTCTAATTTTTTTAATTTATAAAACTCGGGTCAAATATCTTTGATGGTTATAGATGATGATTGATATAACGTGTTTTATGAAGGTCGTCCCCCAGTCAGTAGAACCAGCAGTTATAGCACGGCCATTAGTAAATATAACGTTAGTCGCCCACATGCATTGTAAGAGTCTCACTAACCACTCAGCAGTCTGATGCCAGCCACTAAACCTCTCCCAGTAAGATAAATATCCCTGATATCTTGTTGATTGCTGCTTCCCTGTCCCCTTTAATCCTATTTATGAAATCCCCATCAGTACCTGATCACACTGGTTAATATTACATATCATCAAATATTCCCTCCCCCTTTCCAATAGATGATGTCGTTGTATTAATTTAATGACTATTGTAGGATATGCTTTATATCAATTATCTTCTGTATCATAGAACTACTGTACACCTAGTTGACCTTTTGTTTCTCGTGTCCCAAATGGGTTTGAACCCCAACCGCCCCGACTTCAACCCCCCCCCCCCCCCACCACCACCACCCAATCACACCTTCAGATTATTATTGTAATAAAATATATCCCTTTTCCGATCCCTCAGATTATATATTATTATAAAAAGAATTTTGCCCAGTCATGAAACAGAGACAGGGAAATGAGATTACAGTTTATGACAAGGGGAAGTTTTAATTTGTAGTTTTCTGAAGCTTTATCGATGAAGATTGACATAGTTTGATTTGCACCATTTTCTTCCAGTACATACGTAGTCCGTGTATGAAGTGTACAGAGACCACAGTGAAATACACAGATCGACGGCAGAGGTCACCATGACACAGAGACTGACCTTGATGCAAATCTTCAGCTACGCCGTTGTCTCTGGTAGCTTTGGCTTCATCATCTACAGCTGGATGCTGTCAGACAACCAGGGTTCCAAATCGCGGATGGTGCCGCGGGACCCCATACAGTACACGTACGACTCGGAGAACAAGGCGTACCCGTACGACCGC
>JAXGGS010611021.1:0-15377 GCA_035585475.1 Armandia brevis | reverse complement strand
CAAACACAATGTTTCCCGGGGAGGAAATTAACGTTGATTAGTCGGCGCTCGTTGTGGCAACTGTGACAATGGAAATGTGTACTGAAATTATGCTGCTAATGTCGCGTTCTCTAATGTTGGGCCCCAAATCGATAACGTGGGTACACAGATTCATTTGTGGAAATTTAGTTTTCCTTTCTTTTGATTCAGTGCATAACCTGCATGGCATAACATGGTGTAAAATGACCGATTTATAGTATTCCCGAACGCGAAGGTGTCTAGGTAATGGTACTGCGATATATATATATATATATCAGTAGATTAAATATGGAGCTCACAGTAGCTCACAGTGACCACATTTATAAATTATTAGTAAATGTATATGGTCTTAACCCCATATGCTCTCAGTAGTATTGATCAATTCAAATAATTTCAGCACAAAAGAAATTCGATTAGGGTTTGTACAGGGGCTAATGTGCATGCGTGTTATGGTTTAAGATTTTGGGAAATTTATCAACATCGATGACTCTATCTGTCTATGAGCTATGAAAACCTATACACATAAATATACAATATATGGTTTAAATCAGGGTCACTATTTTATAGCGGCGCAACGGACCTAGGATAGCAGATGAGCATGTGTTCTCATTCTTTCCAGAAAGGTGTGAATTTATACATGCACGTATACCGATACACTGGTATGGTTTAGAAAACACTCTCCATATAAGTTTAAATGAAGACCATCAATAAAATGTGTGTCAATCATTGCATAGTGATATCATACTACATGTAATGTGAAAGGTGTTAGGTGCGGGCAAATCTAATGATTGAATACAGACGAATGATTAACTGCACACATTAAACCCGAGAGGGGAATAGCTTAATACAAAGTGAGATCAATAGTGCTTGATATCGTAAGTTATGAGTTACTAAAAAGAAAACATATTTACCATGTGCTGTTGTTCAGGAACAAAACATGGAAACAAAAGTATTTGCAGAACTATGATACTCGATACATTTATGGAGATAAGCGCGTGAAAACGGATCATATTGATTAATTATTGAATTGTCGACTGCAAGATCGCAATTGTACGTTTATAATTAATACAATACCACGGAGCTAAATAATTCTATTTATTCTAAGAAAGCCAACTAATTATAAGATTGCATTTATAAATTGTTGTTCAATTCACATCAACAATTATTACTTCGTCATTCCACTTTCGGTGGCCCGTAAGCCTGATTGATCTACATAAAATACCAGGAATAACAAGTTCCCTATGCGAAGCGTTGGTCACGTATACTAGTATTGTTTTTCATCTTAGCAATGAATCTATACGGAATCATTTGATATCGATTTAGGCAACAAACATATACATGTTAACTGATTCATAGAGTTCATATGTACATTACACATATCAGTCAAACACATTATCTACGATAAAACATAATTATGACATTCTAGCAACACAATAATGTTATTAGATAACCAAATAGAATACACTTACAACTAACACATATTACCTCAGAAGCCTGCATGTAGAATATTAAAGAAATACCAACCTGTCCAGTCTTTTTCAGCGTTCTATCCACCCCAATGAAATTATAATAATTGTAAGTGTGCCTATCCCTTTGTGAATTATAAGGAGGTATGACCGGACCTAACTTAGGATTTGCTTTCGAATAATCAGTGGAGATTGAACTAGTAGCATTACAGTCCAAAGTGAAACCTTTCTCCATGCGCATCAGGTCCTGAGGAGGGGGAGTCGGGGGACACCGGTAGATCTTGTTGTGACGTCCTCGGGGTGTTTTGACACTTTTCGACGATTGCTGTGATCCTCCGTGCTGTGATCCTCCACGCTGAGATCCTCCGTGCTGGGATCCGGCGACGCTCCCCCTGGGTGTCTTACCCCTCTCGCTCCCTTCTCCCTTCTCACTCATGTCTGCAGCTAGGGTTTAACGTTCTTCTCCCACTGTCAAAAACTACAGATAGTTAGAACCAGTGAAGTCACTGTCACTGTTAGCTGGTCCGGTCAGTGGTTTCACCCTCCTGATTTTAACAGTCATGCAATAGAGCGCACGGAGGTGTGTTGTTCAAAGGCTCACATATAGCAACCACGGGTCTTACGGAAAGGGTTATAGATCCCCGATCTATTCAATACGCTACCGTGAGCGCTTTGGATAAGCCGACTGTAGTTGCTAAGAACAGGGCTCGGCTTAGGTAAAGTCGTATCGCGCCGCTGTCGATTCACCGAGCCTGGGGTAGCGCATGTAATCCCTAGGCCGATAAAACACACATATATTACAGCCATTAATGTATAGGCCTACTGTAAAGGTTTTATTACTGTCATATATAAATTGATTTGATCTGTCATGGTTGAGCGAGTATATTGACATCGCGAAATCAATATCATTTTGCTACACCTATATTAGAACAGTTTAAAAGATATAGTCATACGCTAAGTCTGTTTCTTAGTAGAATTTATTGATAATTTATCGTAACTATAGGTTTGCTAAAAAAGTGGTTGATTTCCAATTAAAAAGGCAATTCGCGTGGTTTAAAAAAAGATTGTCTGGGATGGTAGGTAGCCCACTGTGTCAATATATGCACGAATTAATAGGTATGTAAAAACGATTCATACCTAAGTCAACACTTTATTTGTTTATCAACGTTAGACGCGAGTAGATGGACTTAATATAAGTCCGTGCGATTCAAGACAAAATCGAATGCTTTATATAGATTATCATTTACTGTAGCTTAATACGATGGCGTGCACGTTGGCTCACACCGACATCAAATTGATTAATACAAAGAGCAGTATCACATTTTGAATGCCAACTTTCAAAGATTCGGTGTTTTTAAGCAGTAAACACGCCTTTACATGTGGGACCAAGCAAGATTTAAATTCCAGCCCGAACCTGTGCAAATTTACGTACACCCGTTGTGTGCTATATCGTCGTAATCTTACTAACAACAAACGCATTGCATCTAATTTAAACATATATATATATACATGCCGCGTTGTCAATCACGTGATTCGAGATAATTCCCTTCACTAATCCCTTCAACAATAACCCCAATCACCCGTAGCGATAAAACATAATGTTCTTAACCCGCGTGAGTCCAGCGCGCTTAAATAAAAGGCCCGCGTTTGACTGGAGGAAAGAACCCCTCAAGCACGCCAACCTGTGACTATTTAATACAACTACAGATCAATACTCGAGCTTTGGGGAGGCCTGTCACTCGACTGCCGTATTAAGTCTAGGCTGAGGGTAAAATATGCGAGTAGCAATATAATAGTGGTGAATCGATTGAGATAATCTAGACGGAGGATTCTCCGTGCGGACTTGTTGATTTGGTTATGTCAGACTCAGACAATCACATTGGATGTAGCATGAATATTTGTTTGTGATTTTTCCATAGATCGATCCGTATCCTAATTTTCGAGTTTGGAAGTTATATCTATGACCCCAATGTTATACCCGGAGAGTTTTATATATCGTAATAAATTACCGTGTTTAGATAAATCGCTTGTTTACTCGCGCCGGAGTGGATATCCCATTTGATTAGAAAATAAATCTTTACATGGGTGCTTATGCAATACTTAAGACTCGTTTAATGCCTCTTAATCCTCAAAGCGATAGTTATGTTGAAACACTATATATGAAAGTATTCTCTGATAAGTGAGTGTCTGATCTGTATTGATTTTTTCAGTCAAGCGTTGACATGTAAAAAGTTTGGTTGCAAAAACAGCAAAAGAACTAAGTTCAACTGCCATGTTGTACTTGAAGATTGAGGAGAAAGACACTCTGAGATCGATGATTTGCTGAGTGCATGCATAGTGGCGTTAAAAGACATACATAAAAATAAACATTCAGGTTAATCTTACTACTTTTAAAACACCCTCCAGGATTTGACATTCTATTAACTAACATTTTTGGAAGAGATTATTTAAAAAGAGCGTTTATCTGTTTCTTTTAACTAATCTAAATATCGATTGATACATTACCAGAAAAAAGTATAGTTAAGTAAGTCAATAATTATATAAAAATGAATAAATATACATCATCATAGTATATATATATACGTCGTCAAGATAAATCTTAGGATACCGATCCGTGATCAATTTGGATCTCAGATCAAACAGCTACTTATTTACGCCAGCTACAGGCAACGAATATAGAAACTCGATATCAACTTTGTCTATACTACATCAGACCTAGGAGCTATTTCAGTACATGACTATCATAGGCGTACTACTATTTCTTCTATCTTTTGAAAGTAGTTTAATGAAAGTTTAGTAAGATAGATAGAAGTAACACTGTGTGACATTTTTTAATTTCGTATGACTTGCTATAGATATATACAACTTTTAATTATTTAGCCAGAGAAAACAGCTCCGTTAGATTTGATTTATACTGAGTATATTTTTTATAAGGTAATCACTCATGCTTAATTATAAATAGATGGAGCTATGATATTTACAGTGATAAGAAGAATTAATCATTGATTGACAGTGTAAAAGATATAACAAGGCACCTTTCTCGATCACCACACCGAGTGAGAATAATGGAAAGCGACGTCCCGACAGACAGACGTGTTTTACGTTACTCGCCAGCACCCACCGGTTTTGATCCACAGGTTTTTTTTACCAGCTTTTTTATGTCGGGCCTGGTGAAGTAGGCACGGGAATGTGGATCGGCCGAGGCGTCGTATTTCGGAATGATATCGGTGTATTTAGTTCTCCTCTTTTCTGTGGGGACGGCGTCGTTGACGTACATCCTCTCTCGCTCCCTGATCTTCTCGGGGCCGGGCGTCGGTATGCACCAGCGACGGTAGCTTAACTTGTTGGTGGCGCTGATCCTGGGGGTCTCGGCGAGGGGTTGCTCCGGGAAGGAGGACCTCGTGCTCCTGTCGGTGGATACCCTGCTCTCACTACTCTTGGCGTTCGATCCTGTTTTGCGGGGAGATTGAGATCCATTTCGCCCCTTCTGTAGATGAAATTATCTTATTTAATAAACTACATACAGTTTCAGTTTTTGGTGACGACACTAGATAGGTTCATTCATTCATAACCACTATTTATACTAATTATCTATATATCACATCAATATTCACAAATCAAGTGGCACTTGTGCATGACTGAAGTAGACATGATATTACTAGATTTGTGCCATGTTATTTAAAACGGAACTGCATATATAATTATAATCTTGGCCACTTGATGACCATCAAAGATCAGTCGTCGCGTGACAATATCTATTAAACGACCGAAATGTTGAGAGATTAGAAGACAATTTCAATAGGATATTTAGAATAGAGCATGGACACGACATACTCAGATTAACGACCGCATCTTCGTCCTTTTGAGGTCTTGGATTAAATCTCTGAGGTGATCGGGTCAGACAATTTAACGGTTAAAAAAACAATGATTGAACATTGTTGATTCCAAGCACGAATGAGAGCAATGAAGAGATATATGCTCTTGAGGTTTCGCCTGATAATTTGAATTGATCATATGACTATATCAATACCAATAAGTAGCCCAATTAATACCTCCATGATGTTCTCTATCTTCTAGAGAACAGTTACAGTAGAAGTTGATAGTTAATTACAGCTGCTTTGCGTTTCGACTGTAATATTGATAAAATATGCAAGCTACCACATAGCAGTTACACATTGGGCAAACAGGGTCTGAATCAAATGCATTTGTGTCGTCTAACTTTTAACCTCGGTTATTGTTCGTGAAGTGAAATCCGATAAACCACATTTATATCTTGGCAGAGGCGTGATCGAATCCATTAGAGGGCCGCCATAACCCACGAGCTCCACTTTCATTGTTTCCTTTAACACATCCCATGGTTAAATAAACTCTGATGGTTTACATCATGTGTTGATTTCACCAATTGAGAGCATTGTTTGGTGCCGGGAGGCTAGGAAGGAAGAATAATTGTAGAGGAAAGCTATATGTATTAGCACAATGGACCTCTACTAATCGCCTAATTGATTTGTTTCCAAACGCCCCGCGGATTTTAAAGCGCCCGAAACTATGATTCGCGTTCCGAAAACATGTGTTAATTCACAGTCCACCTGTGGCACAATTGCCGGAGATGCTCATTTTTAAGCATTAGTAAAGTTCTGATCGCATTTAATCATCCACCTGGTTGTACCCAAGCAGAGTAATAAATTTCAACATTTTTTATAACTGAAAAATAACAGTTTTTCTGTTGACGAGTTTCACGTCTCATGTCTACAGATGTCTAAGTGTTGCGATTCTTAATCTTGAGAGTTCAGTAGACTTTTGGCAGAACAACAGAGGTATGTGTGACTGTGATCAAAGAGACGTCAGCTCTCAAAGCCAGAATTTCACGACCGACAGCTTGATCATTTCGGTCGTCTTCGTCCTTCTGATGACCAATAAATTGCGATATCACCAAGGATATTGTTTGCTCATGAAAGATCGATAATCTAAATTTTTATCCACGATGGCGGCACCTGTTTTCTTACGGCCGTATATCAAGACTATTGTCAATCAAGTTGATACTATAGGTCACAGAGTAATGTAATTGTTGCACCTAAACAAATGTCCTGTCCATGATAAACAGCGTTGCTACCTCTGATCGCAGCGATTCGCTGGCGCACGAAACACGCACGCTGAGAATGTAAGCGGGGCACCCAAGATTAATTCGATGGGCAATTTCGTTTGCATTAAAGGCTCTCAGAATGTCTGAATCAAACAAGTTCTCTCCCACTAGGTTAAATACTGAATCGTTAAAGGGGCAACCAATTATAACAGACGTTTTTTAATTTTTCAATTTCATTTTTGACAGCCGTGAGGGATTATGTCGATGGACCCGTCTTTCTCTAAAAACAGTGATCCATACGTTACGCAACTCAAATGATGAACTTAGCACTAGTGTCGTTTTGTTAAATGGGCTAAACACAGATTTATGTTGACAAGCTCTAACCTCAAAATAACACCTATACATTTAGTTAAAATCGATCGTTCCTCTAACTCCTGATCAGCTTTGATTCCTTTGAATAGGCCCGTCTGGAAAACTGAGAAGCCCGTACGTAGTACTTATTCTTCGTATAACCAATAAAAAACTTATCAGATAACTGCCACATGTATGTATTAATAAATGGTCGGGCCATGTCTTTTATGTCGTTCTTTGATAACTTGTGGTAGCCTTTTGTGCAAATCTCCGGTATAGGCAATCAGCCGATAGTCATGTGTCAATGAGATGTGATTTCATATATGCACATATCTCTAATATTTCGTTCTCCTGTCGGCGTTTATCGATGCCAATGACCCTTGTCAACCCTAACCACAGTGTCTGAATCTTTTATTCAATTCACAATCATTATTAGATAAGAATTCATATTCCGCAATGTTTTACGCCTCTGTAAAGAGTTCCTGGTGATAAGTGACTAATCATCTCTTGGCAACCAGTGAATTTGGATGGGGCAGTGTGCATGAAACAACTTTGTGTAAAAAAACCGCATTTCAAGTACCGCGTACGCTGTCATCATAGTACCGGATAAAAAAGTGTTATAATTACAAATTAGGATGGTTCATTAATTAGAGTGGATTACCTGTTCGATAGGACTAAAGGGCAATATAACGATCCTCGATCATAAAGTATCACCGAAATAAATCTATCTCTATTTTCTTTCCTTCACTTTCCTGTTAGGGTAATTAAAACACACTAAACTAGACTCAATTTTAAAACGAGCTAGGTATACGAACCGATTGCGTTGATCTTTGTGTGCTCACACTGCTTCTCGGCGTGGAGGCAGTGTCGCTATCCTTGCCTGACTTTCCTGGCATGACCGACTCACTAACAATAAATGATTAATCACAAAACTCGCATGCAACAAACTGATCCTCAATATAACTCCAGCTGCTTGTCTTTTGTTCGGGCTTCAACAACTTCCCCTTCTCACCAATGTAGGTATATAATGGTCAATTCGATGTCAAACTATTCGATCTGTAAATCCGTCGATAAATATAATGCATGAAGAGTTCCTTTCTCTGTCCGTGTGATGTGTAATCTGTAACAAATGATTATCACCGAGGAAGTGAACACTTGTCCTGTGACGGATTTACGTTGATAAAACAATGATCTACCGACCGATTGTTACCGTATTGTTTACACGTGTATACTTAGCGCTGTTTTGCTTGAAGCATCACACATAATCGGGTGAATCTAGCGGCTTATAACTGCTCCTCGAGCCTCAATTGTGACCCATAACTTATCTCAGCGTGAGTGGAGGGGTTTGCCAGGACGATTCCACAGACGGGAGCGACAACAGAGCGGGCGGGGGGTAACTCTAGCATTTATAGCGTGTGCTCAGTGGTGCACTTAAAGGCAATTCAATCTAGCCTTGTCGAGCTAAGTCAATGAGAACAGATATCGATATTGGCTCACTAATGAACCTGGAAATATGCATATGAATTAATCAGTAGTTAGGTCCTGTGACAATAGTCAGGTAGAACCATGGATTACGAGCGATATACAATTGATTATTAGCTTGTATAGGACAAGCTATAAACATTTCCCCCGAAGAAGCGAGATCATCATCAAAATATACAGATTAATACGTGACCAATTATTCATCTGCCAAACGATTTGTTACGCCTTGATTAATGGTGACATCGGTCACGTGAAATAAACTTATTGGCAACGATTGACGTGTAATAATAATTTGTATATATCATATAATAAATGAAGTATTTTCTAAATAAGGAATTATAATATGAATGAAGATAACATCGTTGAATGTCGTATCTCAACCATATCAGTGATTTTTTGGCGTAACGTCACTGATGCAACATATTTAATATCAAACCGTGTACCTTTTATTCGATTTCTCACTCATCAAAACCAAAGAGATATGGACGGAAGGATTTATCCTTCATGTCCCGAAACTATGACGTTTCTATAACGAATATGATATTAATCATATTATATTCGAAACATTGACAATGCCACAGTGACATAATAATTCTATGTGAGAAGGGACCACTTGAATGACACACAAATGAATTACCTCATCCCATGCACCTACTAAAATGTTATGAATACTATATTAATCGGACATAGAGCGTTAGGCACGACAAGTATGACCTATCAATAGCATACCCAGAGCCTTGAATGTAAATGCACAGAGCCATCTTCTCACTCGAACCGTTACGAGTGTTAAATACTGGGATACCTACTACAGTCAGTTAATTAATATAACAACCTGATTCAATTGAATCAAACTGATGTCACCGTGGGGGTCTCATCACATTAACTATAGCTCAGTAACAGCGTGATCTATCCACGGTAACCACAAAAGGAGCCATCGTTACCAGGAGACAACCGTCGCTTCCCCCCGACATCATTGCTTAATGAGTTTTTATCTGGTCTTAAAGTTTTAGTAATAATTACGTTTTTTGTCACATATATACGACGTGCTGCGTGCCCCGGGCGTCCTCATTAGTAGTGGAACGCAATGTCATGTATATGACTACAGTCACGTGATGTATAGCTTTTGTATTTTTGTCTCTTGAACCGCTGAGATCGAATATCAATCAGCAGGTGACAAAGTGGTCAAGTTATAGAATCCAATATCGATCACATTTAGACGGAATTCTCGCGTGGGAAAAACTGTTTGTGAAAGTTGACATAAATCGTTAATCTGGTTATCACAACTCTGTACTCATGAGGCAGATCTATTGATGGCTAACAATACTGGTTGTCACGCCTTCAGATTAACCCTAGTATCGATATTACCAGGTATTACCTGTGTAATTAATGTTCATGGATTAAGGGAATCTTTGCTCAATGCTGATCTTAGGTAAAGAAAACAGCTGGGGGCAGAGGTAACTTAATATTCTATTTCTTAGCATAACAACTACTGCGGTAGTTCATTTTGGGCCATTGGCCGCGCTAATTGGCGTGCGTGTTTTGGTTTTCAACTAATCTTCAGGTAATGCGACATGCTGTTTGATAAATCAAAATATTCTTAAACTAACAAAAGGGTTAATTATACGTTTTAAGCTCGTCTGGCAATAAATCATTAACTTGCGTAATTTAACCACAGACAAATGCATCAACTATCTAAATTTAGTCATTTATGAAGGACATTTTTTCAACTGTGTATTGTATTAAAAAATTATTAAATCATCGATCATGCATTTCTGTTGAAGAACATACTTTTTAATTGCCACTCATGAATGACAGACTTGGCAACACGGACACACGAGTCGTAAACGGTAGTACTCGTGTACCACTATGAAACAATTAATTAAGAAGGCGCAAGATCACAATTCCTGATAAATGTGACATTCTTTTTTCCCAATTTGGATTCATTGGCTGTTTGGACCTTTCTAGAATCACCTGTATGTATAGCAAAACTGACTAATCTCATGTTTAAGCCCCACCCCGATTATCCTAAATCCCCGAGGATTTGTCGTAACTTCTTTTCAGTTATATTAGTTACAAAAATATTAGGCACCTATTACCCTATTTATAGGTATTTCTAAGTCAAAGTGGATACAAGTTATGTATTTATAGTTGACAATTAATACAAAAATCCCATCAAATGGAAGGCCTGCAACATTACGAGCATTATAATAATTTAAATTGATAAATGATTCTAAATCATAGTTAATGAGGTTTAATCTTTGGCTTTAAACTGAAGAACTAGAAATTAGACCGCTTTCCTACAACTGATAATTAACTAAGTTAAAATCGATATATTGAGCATCATTATATGCTAAAGGGGCTTAGTCTCTTCGAAATTTCTATCTATCGATGAATACAGGCCTATTAACTTTTACGAGGGATCAGTCAACCCTGCGATTGTAGTTGTATAGTATTACACCTGGTAACCAATAAACATTTAACGCTACAAAGCGAAAATAATCGTATTAAAGATCATCATCCCGTACCTTCAACATAATTAAAGTCACAGTCGTGCTGATTTCGTATTATCGGGATAGAAATCAAGGGATTATCTTGTTCAATGATTAGAATTGAAATTCCTTGATCGTTATCGAGTCATTCGTTTTTGAAAGAGTCACACTCAGTTGCTACGATTGTATCGATCTCATACGATGAGCTCGATTCCTTCCACGCTTTGCAGAATATGAATAAGGGTAATTAACCGACGGTGCAATTTGAATTTTTCAGAAAATGAGTTGTGCCCCAAATTACGATGATTTTTGTTACGCTTAAACCAAAACATTGTCGATGTATGTTGTTAATGCTTTTAATTAATTGAATTCACGTACGTCATACGGCGGAAGTTGACCCCTGGATTCCTGCATTACCGTAAGAGGATACCATTCTTCATCCCAGTTACGCGGTCCCCATCGCTTAAGCTCGTGCATATTCAACGGCTTATCTCTCGGCGTTGCCATGGTGCGGGCCAGCAGCTTTCGGATGTCCGATCGGTCGAAGTAGTCTCGGCAGTGTCGGTCGGCGATGGGCTCGTATTTGGGCAGGAGCGTGTCGTTATACTTGGTGCGATTCTTCTCAGTTATGATCGCGTCATTGACGTAATCGTCCTGGAGGTCACTGACCAGTTCCGGTGACGGGGAAGGGGGACAGCGTCGGCGCACGGACAACTTGTTGATATTCTTCCTCGGATCCTTCTGCTTCTTATTCTGAAGAGGAGAGCGCGTTCAGAAATGAGAATACCAACCGGCAAATATGTCGCTCGGTTATCTGAAATCGTTCAGTCTTGAGAGTCCGGAGCCGTCGCGAGTGGAAAACAAACAGTGCGCAGACGGTGTCCGCAAGACAGCGAATGTGCTGATATGTGGGGCCCTAACACCGAGATTTATACACGTGTATCACTAAATACTCGAGTAATTCATCAAGACATAAAGTATAAAAATGCGCGTAGAATTGGCACGAGAGTACTTTGTAATTGGGAATGTGATAGGCGGTATCTTCTCAGTTTAAGAGAGCCGCTAGCGCAATAATTTACTCGAGGGTAGATAATTATTACGGCTCTGTTACGAGGTCCTATTGAACAAGAAAAGCCCATGCCTACCTTATGCGTCCAGATACAGCGCGATACCACATTAGACACGTGTCAATTGGCCTATTATCATCGATACTAGTCATGAAATCAATCGCTCATCGGTGATCGATGGACAAATCCAGGGAGAGCGACATCCGATCAGCGCGACTTACTTTTCCTTTTACAACCCGTGTTTGCCAATCACGTCGTTTCTCCTTTCAAACAAACGTATCAAGTCCTAACGGATTATGTCGAAGATTATAAATTAATCTTACCTTGCCGAAGAGAGTGATTCCGATAATCTCCTGCACCATTGGCGAGGTGAAGTATTTTGCGCATTCAGCGTCATACAGCGGATCGTACTTGGGAATGATGGGTATTTTTCTCGGATAGTGGTGTTTGTTTGTTTTGATAGCATCATTAACGAAACTATCCTCTCTGCTCTTCCAGGCCTCCCGGCTCGGATCCTGCATGATGCCGATCTGCACGTGTCCAGGACTGGCTAGCGGGCTAGAGTATCTCACCTCACCAACGGCAGCAGCTGACATGGTTTTTAAATGATAAATATTTGTGTTTTAGTCCCTTAATCTGTTGACCGACTCTTCAATTTGTATATTGAACGCGCTGTACTCCCGGACACATCAGGAATTTCATAATTGAATCAGCGAGAGTAGATTTAAGTTTATATTTGGTAGTTGCCATGGTTGGCTGTATGATGTAGATCGCAAGTCTTTGAAATTGTTTGTACAAATGTCATTGTCTCTTGTCCAGTGTTTAGCCGGTGTCACAAATTTGTATTCAACTATTTCATCAAGGTGTCATCCACCGCAAAATATTATTTTCACTTAATTACCATCTGTGACATTCAGCATGCTTATCGTTATAGATAGTTTCGACTCACTATTTCGGCAACTTTTGCTGTAAGCTGACACATAACCGAAACATGATTTGATATCAGAACGGTTTAACTTATGGTATATACAAATACACATACCTTTCGGCATGCTTCTGATTCATAGTCATCCATTGATTTAAACATCGGACTGTTTAAATAATAAGGATGTTTCAATTGACTTTGTTCTGACTTTTATATTAACTTGACCTTCCACTTTCACGTTTCATGAGCAATACTTAAAAGGTTTCTGGTTTGCTGACACACAAGGGCCAGCAGTTGATGTTGAGGGGTGTCAAATTTATACTACTCGCCATTAATGTCCTGCTGTTACATCATATATTATGTATTTACCTACCAAACAACTTTAATACAATACAATCGAGGGTCAGTGCATGCAAATGTCCATATTTAATTTTTCGATTCTAAACTGCCAAAAACAATAATTATTTGAATAGTTGAGGTGTAGGTGCGATTAATCTGTCTTGGGTTTTACAATTACTATATTCTACGTGATTTGACAGACCAGAAACATACACCGACTAGAATTATGTCCGGTTTGTAAACATTGAAGTTGAAAACACCGAAGCCGGGATATATGTGTAGAGCCCAGATTTATTACGAAAATAAATCATAACATATGCCAATGAGTGTATACATGTAGTCTACAACCCATCGACTCATGAATCCATTCATAAATGCTGTCAAGTTGTTGGCATCTGCAGGCCGTTTTGATTAATCCTGTCTCGTACTAGATAAATCCGCGCTAAAATCAGTGTAAATAGTTGTTGTTAATCGAATCTAGCTGTGTACGGATTAATGAATAGCAAGTGTCAGCACCTGTGCGTTGTTATGACTCAGTCCGTCAGTTACATGCAACTCATTTTTTTCAAAAAGAGATCTATCAAAAGCTGCTTTGGGGTTTACGTCAAAGTGTATTTATTCCCCTAAACATTGTATAACCGTAACGCGCACCATTACCAACATCACATCCTAATGGGATGCTAACTTGTTGTTTTGCCAGTTTTCTTCGAATTCTATGTTTGGAAACTGAATCGCGAAAAAACGATTTCCGCTTTTTAAAAGCGAATTTCCCCATTGCATTGATTGAGTCATACAGCCGGTTTAACCAACAGGGAAGATACCTGCTAAATTCGGAAGTAACAGATATTAAAAATGGTTATAATGTTTAAACCATGGGAGTTTCTTCGTCAACTTAAGTGAACATTGGTGTTTTACTTGTCATAAAGCTGTGTTGTTAATTAAACCAATAGAAGAGTGTGAACATGTCAGACTGTAGGACACGACTAACAGGAGGCACACTGGTAGTGAGTGATTTTATATTTATTGATCGATATAATAATTGACGATGAATTCAAGAGAATCAGATATGCTAATATAATCTCAGATTCATTCTTTTAGAAATACCTTCCACCGTTTTTTTCTTCATATCATGTTCAGAGCAGGCATGGCTCAGGTATCTTTTTCAACCGGATTCATGGAAAGAATGTTGCCCTAAACAATACACTTATACAGGCCTTTAGGTTTACTTCAGACCTGACAGCCGAAAACTGGTTATTCTCCTCAAAACCAATTTCACTTAAACAGTCATTTTACATCCGAGTATTTGCGTCGACAGCACAAACTGATCGTGTCCATTCTACTGAATTGTGCTCAGATACTGACCGAGTAAGTTTGATTATGAATCAATTATGTCTTTTTATTTGTAGACACTCAGTTTATTCTACATACATATACATACTAGTGCACGGGACATACATTTGAATTCATTCAAATCAGCTATTTTCATTAACTTCCCTGTAAGTTACACATGAAGATTGGGCTCACAACTTACTTGTCAATTGCAATTCCTGTTCGAGATATAAACTGCACATGGTTGATAACATCGGCCGGAGATCGCAGAAGACAGCAGATACAACTGTTACAGCGGTGAAGAATGTTTGTAAAATGATGTATTTGACTTAGATGGTTATACTGTCATAGAAGAATGGAATATAAACGGATATTTGATACCTTCATTACGTAGATTATATCTTAGGTGACTGATGAATCTCGAGGTGAAGCTTTCGATGTAAACACAGGTGATGTATTGGGTATTCAAATGGTCTCCGGCGGGCATATACATCGAGCAAAACGGACGCGTCGTGCATTCATGGAGAGTTCCTGGGGGAGAAGGCGTTCTGCAAAGAAAATCACCCTGGGTGATGATTGACGTGGGCAATATTGACAACATTATAACACCGATTCCAGGGCGCGACCGACGGACCCAGCGGACAATTCGGACAAATAAATAATTCCCAAATAAACTTTCATAATAAAATGTAGTTAAATTTGTTCTAAAGAGTTTTACCTACCTATCGCCACTTTTCCCGTGTTCCTACATTGAATATTCGTGGAGAAATCCACGAAAAACTGTTCCGGACAACAACATGCCGGTTGTCCGCCATTGTCCGGTGTTGTCCG
>JAXGGS010611020.1:17508-65545 GCA_035585475.1 Armandia brevis | reverse complement strand
CTGGGGGATGGGGAGGAGGTTTTTGTGTAGTTCATTTTTTCTTGGGGAGAGGGGGGCCCTGAGGTGGGGCGGGATTTGGCTTTTGGCTCTCTTTTCTTGGGTCGGGCGGGTGTTTTTTGTTTATTCAAATGTTTAAATATATATGACATTACTGGGCGCGTGGCATAGCGAACCTTGTTTCAAATATTTCACCCCGTGGTTAATAGGTTTTTACCTATTTTTCAAGAATATGAAGGAACACTATTTCTGTCACATGTTTGTTACAACTGACCCTAGTCGTATTAATAAACCTTAAGTGACCCTTCTACACATACTTAGAATAAGTGGCGCCAGCCCAGGGTCAACAAACAATGATAAAAAACAAGTCTTAGTTGAATAAAACAATTACAACTATACGTATGACCAAATCAATATGGAAGTGATTGGGTCGTACTTTTCAAGTTAATCTTTCAGTCCCAACCGGTTCCTGGCACTTACTTACCTAGACTGTACTTGAGATTCTTTGTTTTCAGGTTGTGCAGAGTTGGATCGCTGGAAACCACCTTCTTTTGATGTATCATTACCTTCGGTCATTTTGAATTAATTTCTCTTGATCTCTTGATCTTTAATCGGAAGGGAGTGTCATGGATCTTATTCTGCTGTCATTATCTTTGATGATGTCGGTTGCCGTGGGAATCGGTGACACAGCCTGGCATTCTTAAGCAATTTCTACAGTTTCGTCACAGACACCACTAAGAAGAAGCCGATTCTTTGAACCATAGGTAAACATAACTTTTATATTTGCTGTCCGTCATAACCATAAAATTATCGCACAAAATGCCCTCTATAAAGCGAAAGTATTACACAGATTCCGTGTTTTTTCTAAATCGGCTGACAACCTCGTTTTGATAATCTAGGTATATATGCGTGACTAAACTCCCTCTAAATCCCTCGACGCGAATACAAATAAAACTTAATTTAATTCTGTGTACTACTACATCCCCAGGTCCAACACAAAACCAGATTTGGTTGAGGCCGAGGGGCAATACCGGTAATCAGCACGTAAAATTCTAACAAAATTTCCCATTAATATAGGCAGATAGGAAAAAATAACCGGACCGGTAACAACTTTTGATTTACAGTGTTTTTTATTTCTATCACGAGATCTAGCATACTACTGCAAGTGGATAGAAATAATAACGTAATTTGATATTTTGAACAAATACGTAGACATTTTTTCCATATGCATCAGGCAATAATTTATTCGGAACCTCAGTGCTTCAAGATCAATAATGAATCTTTTTTACATAGTGACATGCAGACATTTGAATTCATAGTGTACTCTGATTCAATGCACTACGATAGCAGACAGACACTATATCTTAAAAAACGTTTTTTAATCAAGATTGCAGGTGTTTACTAAACCGTCAAGTTTGAATCAGTGTGCTCCAACAATTAAAGCATTGTCATATACATAATTAGCATTTATTACTAACCACTGAGTATACTAATACGAATGATTTTAAGTATTCGATGGCCATATCAATTGTTCTTTTATGCAAACACAATGAAATACTGAAGTTTGCTAACTCGTCCAGGTTGATTGAACATGACCAGCCACTAGTACATAATTTATTAGGATACATGTATATAAGTAGACGTTAAAGGCTTCGCATTCATAATCCTCACGTACTGACATTCTGACGGGTTTTTTTAAATGAAGGAACCGGACATTTAAAGGACACTGTGAACAAAGTGGTACATAAGCTTCTTCTAAAAAACAATTTGGTATCCCAGTATTAAATTCATATGCATCCGATTATTTAGAGGTAACTTTTGCAAATCTTACTATGTTTTAGGGATGGATTGTGGAAAGCTAGTTCTTGTAGTTTTTCGGCAGAGTCGAAATAGACTTTACTAGCGCCGAGATTTAGGTTATTTTGCAATATATGTATCTTCAATCCGGAACCTGAACATTGTGAGTTAAACTCGCATACTGCACATTCAAATTACTGTATACATAACTAACACACGTATTCTTCGTTCATCAATCCAAATACCCCAAAGTGATTCAGAACTTAATACAAAGTAATCTCAATACTGAAAATCTCTAAGTGTATAAACTGAATAAAGATTCTTATCAAAACAACACATATTATTCCATACTCAATGCATATCTGCGTTCATACCGTTATCTAGTCATCGATTACCATTATACTCATAATTGGAAAGGGCAATCAGACAAGCGTGAACATCACAAACACACAAGCAAAGTTCTTCACTAGTAAGTGACACAGCGGGACAAATTGAATGTATCGGGAATGACTAGTTAATAGGATTGGAAGTCAAACTTGCACTTTGTCTCGCGGCTTTGGCCTTGATTTGGTTTGGTCACTCGGACTAAAGCTGCATGAATCATCAAAGTCATACTCAGATATCAAGAATTTTTTCTTCGGCTTCATTTCGCTTACAGTTCCGATATCAGGTGTGATGGACTTCCTCTTTTTTCTAGAAATGACCGAAAAGGATTAGGAGTACCGGTAATGTGTTAAATATAGCTGTATCAGCATGTACAGCCTTTTATGTTATTGTTGTACTGTATGGGAATTGAGCAGATTACTTACCCCTTCTTTATCTGTGATTGATTGTTCTGTTGCGATTGAATCGTAGTGATCTGCTGTCTGTTTGATGCTCTACTAGGGCAATCCTTTCTTTTGTGAGACAGGACTCCACATATATGACAACCTACTTATCATTGAAGAATATGTAATTATATTAGAATATGAAATACATATGTTTAAATCATCTTCGCATGAGTGGAAAAATTTAAAGCAAGTGGACCAGCATACCTAATGTTTGTGGCTTAAAACAATCATGATCTGGCAATTGGCATATCTCACACTTCTCACAATGAACACGTGACGGCTTCACACACCTCCCACACTTATCGCAATGAACATACTGGCGGCCATCCTTGGTGGCAAAAAGCAAAACGTGGGGTTCACTCACGATAGAAAGATAAACATTCTTTTAAATGGCGAAAAACTATAATGGTATTTACTTACTTTTGACGTACACGCTCTACACTTTTCGCAATGACGATTCTCGTAGGCAACATATCGCTTACATGGGTTGCAATACCTAAATAAATTAACCTTTGATTTATAAACCATTTGTTGAGGGGTTTTCGTCATATTCTACGAAACACTTTTTTGGAATAAAAATCATATGGGTATTAACAACCCGCATACCTATATCCTTCTTCTGCTGGAAGCACAATTTTACTCGGATCAACATTGGTGAATATTCTGACTGGTGATCCATGTCTACTTCCCTTGGCAGAGTTATTAAACGTGGCGTGATTGTCATATTCGACCTTCAAAAAGAAACCATATTGCAATCATTAGTTAAGTGGGGTTTTTTATGTAGCGCATTGGTGTATCTATTTATGCTTTATCTACCTTGTAATCCAACATAGTGAAAGATGGAAGGCACTGAATTATTCTTGGTTCCATAAAATAAGGAAAGAACCAAAACACTGGCATTTCAACACCTTCATGAAAATCTGTATACCGGTAAAGAGAAAGTGTAATTCATAACTAAATATAATGAGAAAAAGGTTAATCTGGATGAACATCATGATAATAACAGAACAGTTGTGCCTACCCGGGTGCTGTTCGCGCCAATCAGTCATTATTTTCTTCACAGTGTGAGCAAGCACCTCAACCAGTCCTCCAAAAGGTGGATCTGTGACTAATACTATCTTCTCTGCATCTTCTCCGCTCAGGAATGATTTGTAAAACCTGCTGCCTCGGGATCCATCGAAAAAATGGTGATTGAACATGTTGTACCTGCACATTTTTCGGGTGTTGTAGAACTGCAGCTAGAAAAGATAGTAACGCACATGAGAAATGTAAGCAAGCTAGCTTTTGGAATAATGAATTGAATCAAAAGATTGTACGATTGATGTATATATTTACAAGACGATGGTCAATGTCCAGCAATAAACTGTCGATGGGCCTTTTGTTTTTGTTCTTTTTACGCTTGTTCAATGCCTCAAAGAGTCTAGGTGAAAATATGGATATACATATAGATGAAATTAGAGAAAAAACAATAAACATTAAGACAATATTAATTCAAAATTGTATTATGGTTGGTTAACTAACCTCGGAGTTCCGACACAGAGAACTTTCTTGAAACCTTGATCCTCAATAGATTTTATGGTAAATTCTACTGACTTTTGAGAGAACAGATATTGCTGCAATAATACATTTCAATTTATTTCATTTTAAGTTAATTACCTATTATGATAGCTATACATTTACGATTTAAAATAAGACACCATTACAATTCACTTATCAAATATCAGATACCCGGGTAGATATAATGATTTCAGGCAACTTACCGCATTCATTCTATTATTATCTAGTGGATTCAAGACGATTGAAGGCCTGTGTAACTGCTTTTTGCTAATTCTCTCTATAATTTTATGACCTCTATGCTCTTGCCACTCCTCAGGTATCACTAGAAGATGACAATCCTGGCACATCATCCGCTTCTCGGGGGGTAATTTTTTGAATTGAATATAACTGAGGAAGATAGGCGACAAGCGGTCAGTTATCAATGTATATTTACATGTATTTAGATTTTAATATAGAGAGAGTCATGTTGAAGCTTACAAAGAAATATAAGGCATTCACTCACCGTTTATAATACTGCTTGTGTGAAAACGGGGGTTGTTGATTTGAGTTTGAGATCTCTCTGTTCCTCTGTTTTTGCTTTGAAACTTTTTCATCTTCCCATTGAAAGAAACTGCATTCCCTCCTATCTCTACAAGCTGAGCATGCATAAAATCGCCTTCCGGCAACTTCTCCCAGAGCAAATCGCTCAAACAATAGAGTCGGCCCTATAATAACCATTGATGAACATGTACACAATGTACAAATGTACATGTATATGGAAATGGAAATACCGTGCACTAATCCAACTAAAGTGTATTTAATCGACATGCACATGTAAATTGTATGAAAGCATGTATTTATGGTATGTATTTACCATGAGGGCAATGCGGAGTTCCCGGTCTGTCTAAGCTATCCAGGCAAACATCTACCCCAGAACCGAGACGGCTCATTTTAATGTTTTCCAGATGAACTGAAATGCAATCGTTATCAATTTTGTAATTCTCATGAATACAATGCACTAAAGTGAGGCTATAAAGATGAGATTGTCAGTATGGGGTCGTCAGTATCAGACCCATTTCTGTAGACTTTAGTGACAAAAAATGGCTGGTAATTTTCTCTTTCGACATTGGTGTTGGTCGCAAAACAAATTGAAAACAGAACACATTCTAAAAAACTGTTTGTATTCATTTGGCCCATCAGATAGCGAGCCTTGTACGTTGTACAGTGCTGACCCTCTGCATGTACAACTACTAGTATTATGAGTGAGCAAACATTTCTTTGTTAAATCGATGAGAAATATGTCGCAGAACAGTACCATTGATGGATCAGATATCATCTAAATCTATATATAACTTTGTGAGATTCCTTACTCGAATTATATTGAGAAAAAAATCCTTCCGATCTCCCTTTGACAAACCGCGAAAATTGATTTATGCCGCCGCTATTAATTTTACAACTGGGGAAGTGACAATGGGAAATTAAGACAAATATATACCTTTTTTTCCTACACTTACCAATTATTTTTCCCTGTATATGTTCTCTGATCTATAAGGACAGTTTTGAAGATACCAAGTCGCACATTTTGTTGAGATAGAATGGATTAAAATAAATTTATGACGACTATTCTTTTCACAATGCACATGGCTTCTGTTGACATCTAGTTCAGTTGACTTTTACGACATCCGGAAAATGGCTTCAGCAAAGTGGGAGTCTCCTGACTGGTACACAAATATTGTCTTATTTAGATCCAACAATCGCTATTTTATTCAGAAGTACTTTGGTAGTGAAGAGGAATGTTTGAGGAACATTTTACAGGTAATATAGGGGCGTGGCATTTCACTGCGTTTGCCTTAAATGTAATTTAACCTCAATATCCTGAATTATCGCCCAACACTGTTTGTAAGCAATAGTTAAAATCATGTGATGTACTACGTCTCGGCTAGTATAACAACTCTCTGTGATATTGTTGGAATAACTGACCAACAGGATATACTCTTATAAGGGATATTTCTCTGTCGCCATGACCCTTATAGATATTAAGAATTCTAAAGCCTTTCTTTGCAAATTAAGCACAGGCACACACTCTTAACTCTTGACCCCACCCACCCAAGTTGGTACGACTTCCAGTGTGTGCAGGTACATGAAGTTGTAGTGACATTATAACTAGCTTCACTAGATATAGCACTTTGATTATAATGCAATGTTGCATTCATAAGTCAATGCGCATTGATCAGTTGTATTCACAGCTCATGTGCCGTGAAACCTATCGTGTAAAACCGATCGCGATATGCGCGGTCGATTGCGCAGACGTGTTAAAAACAATTACCACCCGTTTAGCCACTGTCTAATAATTAATATTCGTACAGTATCTTCTTATAGTTTTGAATTGATCATTAACATTTATCCTATTTTTTCATTCCATTTTCTTTCCTGTCTTGTTTCTAAGTTTGATGAAAATTATTCTAAACATTTTATTTTTGTCGCCCTTTGTCGTCCATGGATATGCGACCAAACGTCGTGTCGGCCTTTAGTCGTGTCGGCCTTTAGTCGTGTCGGCCTTATGTCTGTCGTCCTTATGTCGTAGACCCTTACAAATATATATGAGATGCGGCTATGACTGGGAAGGTCTTTCAATGATAATCTTTCTTGTACGTTAGTGCTACTTACGTAGTATTATATACATATACGAATACACATTCTTTAGTCACTTTAAGATAGTGACATTAAATTTAAATCTATAACACGTGTCTTGTTGACTATAAATGTACATCTCCCTTGCAGACTGTGTTTAACGAATCTGTTTCTGATTCGGTGAAGCTACATCTCCTTGGGCTTATACAAGAATATGCTGAGCAGTTATTAGTTGATTCGTCAAGGTTAGAAATACGTAATGTGTACTATCTTCACATTGTTGGTGGAACCTAAATTCACACTGTATGCCAAAAGAACATGATGTTATGTATTTGAAGCTTAGAGGAAGTTGTCGGCTCTCTCCAGAACCTGTTCCTACAAAAGAAGTCAGGTTCCGTGATTGTTCTGTGCAATCAAATAATTGTAACATGCTGCAATTTACTGATATATTTCGATGCCCTTGTGAGTATCTGTATATTTATGTTAAAGGAATACCTCTTATTAATAAAGTGTTGTACACTATATGTTTGGATAAGACTATAGAATGATTGGCGACTTTGTATATTTCAGAGAAACCAACATTTACTCCTTTATCAATTTATTGAACTGTTGTTTGATGTCATCAGTGACGTCCAAAAAAATGCACATGCTTCGCTCCGTTCGACTGCATGTGTATGTTTGATCGAATTAGAAAGAAGATACGCGGTGAGAAGTGTTTCTATACATTATTTATTTGGCTGATGTTTGTCCATTAAAATCAATTTTCGCTCAACCTCCTGAAGCAATCTTTTTGTTTACCTATTCAGGGTCTTCTGACAAAGAAACTTGAATACTTGTTCCAAACTGTACAGTTGGAGAAATCGTCTGCCGCGCAAGCTTACATGTCTCTATTTACAATAGTACTGAAGAATACAATCGTAGCACTTACACATTTGCAAGAAGTGAGGTACGAATTTCTATTGAGTAATACCAGGGGTAAACATTTACGATTTCTTTGAGGAGAAGTAATTAGCACATGCATATATTACATTTATATTCGGCTATAAAATTATGAAAAACTTTTGTTTCAGTCAACCTGACAAATATATTACTGAAGCCCTGACAAATAGAGTGGATCTTCTAAAGGTAAAGAGAAGTATTTTTTCGCGCGTCTATCGCTGCTGTAACCGTACATGTATATACATTGATTTGCGTGCATACTAGTCATATGATAGTACTGAATCTGTATACCATAACTATTATGTAATGTTTGTTTATGATTTTAGCCATTTACACTGTCCAAACATGAAGTTGAAGTTATCACCAAACGAACAGAGGTTGGAAAACATATATGCTTCTTTGATTGAAACATTTATAATATCTCATTACGACGAGCACTTACTCGTGTTATTTCACCATTGTGCAGAGTAGATCTCATGGAACAATCGCGAGGAATGTTCACATAAAAGAATTAAGTCGTGCCATTAGCTTCTTGGTTCACAGTCTTCCTTACACGACGAGACCTGTGCGATACCACCTATTGGAACAACTCACCTTCATCGTCAAGCTGGTACCAACCATATCCCCTGTGGTACGTGCAAACAACACGAATACACTCCAACGACGACAGCACGTCTTGATTTTCTATCGGACTATGCATATTCAGCAAGTTATTATAAAATGTGACCCTGTATTCCCAGGTTTTCAAGTCCGTTTGGTTAAATAACTTATCGACATTCGATATACTCACGCTGTTTTGTTCCGTACATCAGGTTTGTACAGCTACTTCCATCGCTCTCCATTTTGATAACTCTGGCGCTTCTATCGTACACATTACAGTGAAGAATGATGACAACTAATTAATCTTCATTATTATGTGTCACTACAGTTGGAACTACACGAACCACTATGTACCCCAGCAGACGAGGAGAGATTTTTGCATCATGTTATATTATGCCTTAGTCACCAAAGTATTCCTACCATTCATAAGCTGATAGTTAGTCATTGGCTACATAACTGGCCAGTCCCGAGGGTAAAATATATTATTTATAACAAATCCAGTATTTTTAGAATATTATTAATTAGAGCACTATAATACAATCGATAGGTTTTATTGAATATTTCTAAATGGTAGATTTCTTCTTCAGGGTAACCAACTGGGGTTTGTGATAAATGATTGGCAGCTTCATAACCTCTATCCGACAATATTTGACAGCTCTGACATACATATTGCAAAATTGACACTACTTTCACAAATTCTCCCTGCTCGCATTTCACCAGGTAAGGCAGGGGCCGCACATACTTTTCTAAACTTTGACATATTGACTTATTGTCCATACAAACTGATTATTTTATTCACGCTATTGTATGTCTTCATCACTTGAAGACGAATTTAGTGCACGTCTGATGGGAGGAGTAGTCCCCTTGCTTAAACCAGTGCAGTATGGTAGTGCTGGCCGATCAGCATCAGCTCTATACCGAGTTTTTTATCAATTTTACACAGACCAACAGGACTTTACTTTAGCGAGAGACATCCACAGGTGTGTATTTCTTGAATTTAATTCGGCCATAACAAAATATTTGATTTCCTGTATATTATGTGAAAAAATATGATTCGTTGTAATTTTCCTTGAGCAGGTGTATTTTGAAGATAGTTATGGAACACGCTAAATTTGTTCCCCACACTGTGGATTTTGTTCAAGCAGTAAAGGATAAACTCCCTGATAGGTAAGAACTGTGCCTAGAGTATCCCAGTTGTTCTGCTCGCGATGGTCTATGATAATGAAAATATATCACTCGTCATCAGCAACATTGGCGAAATAATCTACTTACCGCTTGTCGACCATGTGGTGCAAGCTGACAGCGACCTATGTTTCGAGGAGAACTTAACACAATATCTATGCATATTGAAGGAAGCCACGCTCTCTCCCATTTTTCCTGCTAGGGTAAGTGCTATATATATTGAACTCTTAACACTACGTGCATTCTGAAAGTTATTGGTACGTATAGTTTCGCTTACAAATTTTCTACTCTCTCCACGATTTTCATTGCCAGAGAGTCCTATTATTTCTTACGGATATATTGCGAGTAGGCCAGCAGTCCACTGTGTTTGACTGGACCGTAGGGCACGATTTACTGGACGTGTGTAGTAGCTTACGGCACCGTCAAACCGAAACGGATAACTTTTCAGGTATAAGTGTCCTTATGATGCTGGAATTAGTTTTAAGTTGAACTGAATTGGTTATAATAGCCACATCGACCCGTCATATTTTAGCTCTGGGTGACTTGTTGTTTCTAATTATCTCCACCTATAATGACGTGGACATTAAGGATCGGGCGAAACAATACTACGCCATGCTGACGTGTTTATCTCCAAAGAAGGTCGGATATGAAATCTTAAGCTAATTGATGGCGGTAGACTTACACGCGCGTATGGCACATCATTTGTAACGTCTATCACTCTTTATGTGTTTTAAGAATTATTGTTATTTTTAGGTCAAATCATCATTATCCTACGACTCGATCGGGGTGGGAAAGACAACAATAGCGAGCATTGTTGAAGGTACCGTATTACACATGAATACGGCTGAAGATAGGCATGTGAATTCTGTGAACTTCGTTAATTAGGTTGCTTTTATTGTACCGGCATTTAAGGTAGCGGCTACAGGTCTGGCTATGACTCGGTTACCCACATGGATGAACCAGTCTTTCGATTGAGATTTTGCCAATACAGGTCTGAAGACCAAAACTTTAAAAACTGCAGCACTGAATCGAACAATGTATCGTTAAGTGGCTTGATTTCCAAATACTTCGAAGATCTCGATAACGAAGAGGATGGCGTTAAATGCACTAATCTAAGTTACTACGTAGATATAATTCATGTATGTTTATACTATATCAGCTCTGCGTAGATAACCACTTTGTGTTTTGGTATGATAGAACTAAATCCTCGTCGTCGGTAATATAGATTTACATTCTCTTTCTAGGATGCGTTTGAAGAGGTCTTCGCAGCCACATTTCAGTTTAGTTTGAGTGATAACTTCCACCCCGTAGAAGGTAGGAATCCATGAGCCAAATAACATGTCTACAGTGACATGTCACTGTGATCACCCTTATGTTAACTACATGTACTATTATGCGTATTTTAGATTTACAAGTACCATTTTTAAAGAAGAATCTCGGAAAGAACAGCCAAGGTAGTATTTTCTTTGTATGTCAATTATAGCTCGATGTAAATTATAATTCCTAATCCCAGCGAAGTATACATTGCACCAGACATGTAAGGTTCATTTTGATTGCAAATACAATTTGATATAATTAGTATCCATTCGCTATCATCATTTCATCTAATAGAATGGCTGTCACAGATGCATTTACTCAAGATAAAGCTGGTACCCAAATCTCCCAGTTCCACCAGTATACATGTTAGGTGCGTGCAAGTTTCTTTATCAGAGGAATATCTGCATTTAAAAAATAATTTATTTAGTTCTTAACCATTTACATGTACCATGAAGGATATCCTCCTGATATTGGTATTCGACTTGTATTATTGGAAAGCTGTTAAAATGTTCAGGGCAATCTTTATGGACAAAAACGGACATTCCTTTATGTGCTTTCTGGATCCCTTGGCGATAGAATTCACCGATATTCGTTGCCCAGTAACATGCCTGCAGGGACCGACAATTTTCGAAAAGGAGCAAATATTTGACGCTATCTGGGATTACTTAGACGAATTGTGAGGGTTATTATGTTTAAGTGTCTATTAGAAGAATGAGCAAATAGTGGTCGCCTATGTTACTCACATTCATTTTTCTGTAAACAGAGCCCCTGAGTCTATTCTAGTGATAAGGAGAACAAATTTGCCTGTCCAAAAATACCTTGAAAAATACTTCGAAGGCTTTGTAATTCACCAAAAGATAACAGGTAATAATGAAACCTATCCGTTGTTCTGAGGATCAAGTCGGTCTTTAAATGAACAAGTTATTAGAAACTGAAAAATCCGATTTTGTTTTTAAGAAATTGCAGGTGAAATGGTTGCCAAAATAGGAATGTGTTTGCCACCGAAGTCAAATTGTTTATTGTGTTTGACGGCATTGGGATCAGATAATTTCGTTTTCAAGATAAGGAGCGATGATGTGAACATACTGCCCTTACTTCAAGAATTTTTACGAAGTACTACAAGTGTGTAAGTGCGACGTGTTACGAGCATATTCTATGCATTATATGATAACCGGTGCATATGAGCTTTAGAATTCTCTCATTTACAACGTTTGCTGATGACATTCTCATTTAAACCAATTCTAGTCGAATAAAGAACCTAAAAAAAAGCTTTTTCAGTTTATTGTCAATTAATTGCAAATTTCAATTCATAAAGAATAATACTACAACTATGCGATGTATGTACAGGCCATGTCTCTCGTACAAATAAATCAGCACCTTAGTCTTGCCTCCGCGCGTCTTAGCGACAAACAATTTATAATAAGTACCGGGTTAGCGTTCCATCGGTATGATCGATGCCGTCATCACCAGGGAAATTAATGTGTGGGTAATGATCGCAATCGACAACTAAAGACGATATATTGACGACTTGTTTTTTTGTTTGGAAAACGCACATACTCATTCTGCACTATTACACGGATGTGTCAAGGTGTCCGCTTGCACACACGCCTTTTTTTTACAAAGAGTACGCGATTAGTTCAATAAGTAAGATAGAATATCATATATGACTATAGATAACAATATCTGGGTAATACGGGTACACGTGTATGGGATACATGCGTTTGCTATGACTGAAGAAAAATACAATCACTCTAGACAAGAAACGTTTTTACATATGACAGCAGCACTTATCCCTATATTTTACAATAAGACTCAACAAACAAGAACAATCGTCTCCGGTGATATAATTACATCCACAAAGTTCTTATTAGTTGGTGAAAATAATCTAGGTGAGCGTGAATAAGTGTTCTTTCAGGACTTACAAATGCCCCAAGGAACCCCAGCTTCATCCGGAAATCCTAAAAGGACTTCACTTTATTGTATAGATAAATCTCCTCGCATACACATTTTAATAATATGCATGGAAATTACAATGTACAAAAAATGTAATTAGCAACTTACAGATCAGAACATGATCAAAATTCCTTTGATAACTACATGCAGTTTACAATGACAAAAATGCATGTTTTCAAACCGGGAAGATCATCAGTTAAAAATGACGTTCGGAAAATGACAGTAGTTGAGGCAATCAAACCGGGCAGACACATGCTGCATACCCGTACATGTAGGCAATCACCTGCAAATGTATTACCGTTTTATCTGAATGTGCAATGCAAGAGGTACTAATGTCAAGAACACTAATATTTACTTACAACGGCTATCCATTCGAACATGCACGTATAAAGAATTGGATAGAGGGTTTTCTACCAGTAATCTATAGGTACAGTAATACACGGTAATGCAACTCGTTCATACAAACAGCATACAGATTCATTCAACGTGGCCATTCAATATGCACGCACGTGTGCATTAAAAGCACGACTGGAACCTCTGATAGAAAAATAATAGTAACTTGATGGACGTTGAACATGTGCATCTCATGTTACGCCTCCATGCAATGTTACTTTGACCAGAACTTACTCAGTAACCAATTACTCTGGGTCACCAGCAGTCACATGCAGTAACTTAAGAATAGCAATACCTTAATTACAAATGTAATCTCTAAGTTTAATATAAATATGCATCGCACAACACGGAGTAAACAGAGAATGTGGATCCGGTGTCGGAGAAAGGGAAATTTGGATTTGATGGATAAATGTAGTGTATTGCTTATTGCAATTTAAGACCAATCTCTCTAAATCATCACATGTCTATCACATACATGTATAACTGTCCGTACACTAAAAGCCTGTCATGAACTGTAATTCTTCGGTAAAAAACTCAGTGGCGCCACTTCTGCGATAGAGAATGGATTGTAAATAAGTATGTAAAAATTACGGTATCAATGGAAACTTCATCGGGGAATCATGAATAATGACTAAAATTCTATCAAAAATCTGAAAAGACGGTGCTGGTATACTTACTGGGCGGGTCTTCTTCTCCTCGTCGTTTTCTACTTTGATCGCCACTGCAAGAAACCAATACATATATGTGCATGTTCTATCATCAACGAGGATTGACGTAATATTTGCGGGCAAATATGTCCTGAGCGAATATTGTATACGTTACCCTATAAAGTCGGGATGTGTCAGAAGATCTCTCTGCATTTGCCGTGCCTCTTCTACGTATCTGTCTAATTCCGCCTCTGAACACGGGGGTAATATGTTGGGCAAATATTTTGCGAACAGGTGCGGGCGAAGTTGGGCAAATTCTATGAATCGAGAGTGATGTGAGATAAGTAAATAAAATAAATATCGGTATCATACAATTAAATAAAGCAGGATCCTATAGCAGGAACATCAGTCGGCAATTAAACTCACCTGGTTTCAGTGAGTATAAATTCTTTATTAGGTTGGCCATTACTGGTGGAGATACCGAGAATGGTTTTAAGTTGGCTTCGACAAGAAGTGCTGCAATTAGACATTGGTAATTGAGTCATTCACAAAAACAGTCCATACTTCAGAATCTGGGTAAATATTATAGTTTTTCCGCACTTTCAAGACTTTTATTTACAGCTAACACATAATCGAAATAAAAATAATCGAATATTACATAGTGTCTCATTATGAAGTAATTACATGTTATCTTAAAACATAATACTTACGAATTAGTACAGTTATGTGTTTATCTGCAACATGAGTGACAAAAAGTTTCTTTAACTCTACATTCAGATCCGTTTTTAGTTTGCTCTCAACGTAAAACCTATTCTGTAACGGAAGTAAGAGAAGTAATGGAATCCTCCAGTGTATCGTGTTATATATGAAATCGCTCATAATTAAGGCTTATTACGAGTGTTAACCATGTAATTGAAGATTGGCACAATTCCTCCAAGAGCTTGTAAATACTGATTCAAGGCAAAGTTAAATTTCTCTATGTAATCATGATGTTGATTTGGAGTCTGAAAGAAGAATTAATTGAGCATTGAAAAATTGAAAGGACCAATATTAAAACGGCAAGTACCGGTACATAAAATTCATTTCATATTTCTATTTTGTGTACATTTGTTCATCGATTTTACCTGCAGCTCAAAACATAAGCGCTCTAAATGTGAAGTCATTTTTCTGATTAAATCTCCGTATAATCTTTCGGAAAACTGCTTACATACACATTTGTAAACACAACTGGAAAAGAACATGCCAGTAGAAAATTGTTTAGGTTGCAAGGCATACTGATCACCACTGAGTTAAATTTTGCACTTGTGTACTTAATAACGGTGGTTTGAACATCTGTTTATATACTAAGTCATTAAACATTGAAGCTAAGACTGAAGACTTACGTATTTCACAAAAGTCTATCAATTAAATGGAATATATGGGATGTATAAAGTGGTCACACACGTGGTTCTTACCTGTACATTTGTTCGTATGATATGGGTATGTAATCACCAGGAGTCATTGTAAGCAACTGGTGTATCGCATTTTCTAATTTGGGCCAATATTGGGATTCATAGTCTTCGAGTGTGATTGTCATCATAACTGTATTGGAAAATACATAATATAAGGTTAGAAACTGGATCAAACATGAGCATAAACTTTCGTAAATACAGCATAGTCACAATATAAGCAATGTCAGGTGGGAGATCTGCATGAAACTGTTGCAAGCATTTAAGTTTCCTGCCCCCAGACCACCACCCCCCCACCCCCCCCCCCCCCCCCCCCCCTCATGATTCATTTTAGGAATGTTTAATCCTACAGTGTGTACTATCTCTGGCAGAACCTCAAATTTTAACACTTTGCATGACTTTTCTGTTGAGATTGTCAATTGTCCGGCGGAATGATCATGAACCATGTCTAGGGTTGGTTGGAAAGAGGGATGATCCAAGAGATGAATTGGGGAGGGCTAAACTCGGGGATCCAAATGGGGTGATACAAAGAGTTTGCACGACATGCCGAATATCTAAGTGTACATGTCACATTCAAGTTACAACGTACATGCATGTTACATACCCCATGGGCACAGGGTGGGAATATCCATACGGAGACCCCATCATTTTAAGACCCATTCATGGATAATTTTAACTACTTGGTAAAATAATAAATCCGATGAACTTTGTTGATGTCCATTGACATGATATTTGACATAAGCAACACCAGTCGATGATATCTACTCACCCATACTACCCGGTCTTAGAATAGAAGACACTTTGGTTTTCTTGTCATCTTGTGTCTGCTCCGTAGATTGAGAGTCTGAAGAGCAGTCTTCCATAGGTTCTTCCATAATTAACACCTTTAATAAATGAACGGAGCACTAAAGTGTAAATTCGAGTAATCTACTTTCTTACACTGAGCTTGTTTTTATTCACTGCGCAGATGCAAATTGCCGAAAAGTGGTGATGTTTTTTATTTTTATGATTTATAAAGAGCACACTACTGTAAGAAGTATAAAAATATTCTCAATAGTAGTGACGAAGCGCATAACGCGGATTAATAATTTATTTTACTCCCAATAATGGTTGAAACTTTCGCCCTTATCAAGAGAGATATTAAATGCTACGGATATGCTATAAACGCTTTGTAATGGAAAGTTTAATGACTCAAAGCCATTTTAATTTATCAAACGTACTTAAAATTGGTAAATAACTATTCAACAGTGTCATTTATTAAAGATCCTTATAATATTGAATACTTTCAATTTCATACAGACATGAACCAGTCATAGAGAAACCTATCAAAGGTTTTCTAGAAAATTAGACAAACGTATAGACATACATGAGCAAATGAAGTTGAAATGAAGTTAATCATGCGAATGCTTATCCTGGTTACAATATTTCAACAGGTGGGCAGGTGGCAAGTGAAATGGATTGCAGCAATGGTAAAGCAAATGACATAATTCTGAGTATTCTTATCAGCAAAAATAATTCGTTGTTCTCTATTATGCGAAAGCAAGGAATGTTTAACAATATGGCATGTCAGTGAAGTCTGCGAGAACCAACTGCCCAGTCATGTGCATCGTGCTCCGTTTTGAATTAGCTACAGCAGGCATACAATCAGGTTGGATTACATCAAATCCTTGTTGTTAAATGTCCTGATATTTCACAAGACAATTTAGTAATGAATCCTCCGTCAAATTCATCAGCACAAAACCATCGGTTACAAATTGATGGATAATCTAAATTCATATGCGGTATATATTCTCTAAATTAGGATGGCGACTGAAAGATATGAAACTAAATTGTTATCAAGTGATTTGGAATGTAATAGTAGCAATAAATTCTTTTTATAGCAATTATACACAGATTATGCATCTGCTATTTGTAATAGTAGCTCATCAGCATCAAAATTCCATAACCATTAAGGAAAACAGAGTAAATGTGTATTGAACGCCTTGAGATTACACACTATCACAGCTGATCGAAAAAAAAGTGTCACTATACGAATTAGTAACAGCTATTTGTGATATTTTTTATAAATAATCTTAGACCAATTATATATTGATAGATTAGCTAAGTTTTCCCAATTCGGCTTTCTTAAACACTTCAGCAGCTGTATAAATTGCGGAGTCGATAATGCCCGCAACGGTGAAAGTTCCTCCAATTATGGCACATACCTGGACCAGAAAAAAACACAATTGTGATACAATGTACAGAGCTGATTATGCCTAAATTGAGTATATAATACAGGCTCCATCGTTTACCGTGGTTAAGAAGCTATAGAATGGTTTCGTTTTCTCCACATACTTCACTGTTATAGGGCTCAGGTCATACCGAAACCAAATGGCCGGAAAAACCTTATGCCCATGACCGTACTGTATGTAATCCTGAAATAGAAACATGACACGTCAAGAGATATATTTTTCATTGCATAAACTTATTAGACCATAAGGCACTGATAATGACCGTCACAATCAAAAATATCGCTGTACAGTTGAATATCTGAAGATTAGGATTTACTTACACGATAAGCATAAGTGTATTGGTAGGGATGTAGCAGCCTTTTTCCATTGATATCCTCATAAAGAGTTGGCACGATTTTTAGGAAGTAATCATGAGACGACAGAGCTTTGAATAAAAATTGATGGTTTGTGTAGCGCCATATGTTAACATGTGTCTACCCACAGTAAGCTGAATTCGCAGTGCCGAAAGACAGGGGAAAAACAACTTACCATTTGCATCAGTTTTGTCCCGCTCCTCTAGAGGATTGAATGTTCCAGGAATTGCCTTCAATGCGTTCTGTTAAGTGAAGACACGTACGACTGGTATGAGCAAAATTGTAACACCAAGAATCAGTACATCAGGTTATACCGGCCGTGTTGTCTAAATTACAAACCTTCGGAACGATGTCTCCCATGGAAACCTCATGAATCAGATGAGTCATGTCGGGGTTTGGGGGCTGTTGATGGGCAGCATGGGTTGAAATGTGAAAGTTTCCAGGAACCTGTGAATAAAGTTTAAATCATTATAAAATAAAACCATAAAATTCTCTGTATTTAGAAGTAGCAATAGCGATATTTAATAACATTCAAGTTTGTTTCTATGAATGGCCTAATACTTTTTAAAAAATTACCTTATTAATTTTAAAATTAGCCTTAAATCTGCAACCGGCTCCATTATTTACGGGAGTTTTGTCAGTATTATCAACAAACCCAACTTCGTGTCTACCTAAGTCATCTTGGATGTCAAGACCAACATCTACATCGACAACAAATCCATATAATAGTAAAACTTAAAACATTTAACGATTGAAATGACAATTATAATGGTAAAATATCCACTTGACTTGAACCTAACACATTTACTAAAACTTACATTTGCACTCTAGCTTTGGTAGCGTAATATCTATGACGACTGGTATTCTTTCTGATTGTACTTTAGGGTCATCTACAAACATTTCACTTACCCTGGAAAATATGAACCTATCGGTAATCAATTGTGCATAGCATACAAATAAACATAATTCTAGTATGGTGTCAAATACATTAATAATGAAATAATTGTATCATACTTACACATCTGTGGTGAGAAAAGACGCCAGTTCAGAAGCGAAAAGAAAGGCAATAAATAAGCAGCTGCTAATTGATATAAATGCTCCTGTAAATGTGGGTTGAGTCAGATCCTTGGGCACCTTGCGGTAAATATCCAACCTGAAAGACAAAAATGGATCATATAAATAGCCTTTAACATTCATATCTGCAAGTTGATTCAATTTGAGTGTACAACAATGTTCAACCTATCCAGATGCTGAAGTTATAAGCTCCTCTTCATGTTGACAACTTTGACAAAGTTGCATAAACACAATGTTTTAATAATCAGGTAGAATTATTGAGAAGAGGATTAGTTTTAGTGAATGTGTGATAAATGCATCGCCTGTAGATTGAGCAATCTGCTGTCTATGTATGTTATCGTTTTTGAATTCAAATAATATACTGAACAACAACCAGGTAGAGAGATTGCCTAAGGCTTTGAGATGTAAATGAGATTAAAATTGTACTGTAAAACATGTTATCAGTTGAAATTCCAATGTATAGGTAATATCGATAAATCTAAATTGGAAGTGATCAGCCTCTTCTAAAAAGCTTACAATACGCGCGTCCTGATCAAATATCGTAAATTGTTATTTATATTTCCATATTGTGGAGAGATAAGGCTAGCTCACATCAGTAGCTTGTACATCGTTAATTATCACACCGGCTGTATACACAAGCCTGCAGACGTGTCATGTTCACCTGGGCTTTAAATGTCAAAACAGAGAGCGCGACTGGTCAAGAAAACGATGCCTCTGAACACTTACTGAATGTTTCGTTAAATACTCACCTTCTTATGTCGAATTGCATTTTGTTTGATTGCTGTATGACTGACTTGGTGGTCAATATATTGTTTGTTAAGTACACCTTACTAAGAACCGGAAGAAGTATGTATTCCCCCCCACGTGCTGTGAAGCTATTGGCCAAAACATTGCTTGTTAGTCTGCGCGCAGATTTCTAAGGGGGACGTGGTTACGCCGCAACGCCGCTCCACCAACGCATCCCATAACTTCCTGGGATCGCTGGCCGATGGGCTCGCTGCCTCTTTTCTTTCGTCGTCTACGAAGAGATTCAGGCCCCCGGGTTCGGACCACATGCTTTCCTGTGCCATGCGGAAGATATGGCCCTGCTCTTAATAGCTTTGAATTGGATTTTAGTGGTTTTAGTTCAAACAACAAAGTAGATAAGAATATGTGCACATTTGATTATTTTTTGTGAATCGATAACTGCATATGTTTAATCTTCTGACATTTTTTCGGAAAATATCCGCGATTCCCCTTCTTCTCGACTCAATTGAGTATTGGTAAAATGGGTGAACGCTAAATATCTACAGGCTATATTTATTGTTGATATATTTTTAGGGAAATAGGGTTATTAAATATTTAAAAAAGAGACTAATAATGAATTTACTTATTTCCCGGCTAGTCGCTCGACGAAGATTTCTCCGTTATTCTACTTAATTAAGTGAAAGTTAAAGACGTAAAATGCTAATCAAAGGAGATTATTGACAGCCTTCTTTTTATCGTCGTCTCCGAAGAAATTTGGTGGAGGGCCTACATTTGCCGATGCCGACGTGTTTTTTCCCATAATATATAAACATGTCCTAAATTCATCGTGCGTCGGGCTTCACGGACTTGCGGGCGCTGCCGAGAAAAGTTGTCTTTAAGTGTACGCATAGCCCCACCGGCACCGACTTGTTCTAACCTTCACATTACGGAACCACATTAAATGCGGCTTACGGAAATATTGTATGTATTTGGGGAAAAATCTCAGTGTTGAACCAATAACCGTGGCGAAACATTCCAAGCAGTTATCGGCCTATATGAAAAACGGCCATGAAAAACTTGACTTGGTAATTAGCTTTGTACAGGTGTGTGGTGGTGGCCTTGCACGCCAAACCTAGAAGTCATATGTAACGACAATGACAATCCGATAATTGTTTATTATCATTCATTGCTCAATACGAATAACTTCGACGTTTCTCAGAGTGGGCGACCCGAGGACCACAAATTTTCAACATTCATCGAATGATCGACCACATCCCCCGGAAACAAAAACACCAACATCTGGCGCGGTTCCCGCTCCGTGAGACGCCTCACATACGTAATTCCACCTATGTATTAAAGCGCCATCATTTATGATTAGAATTCGTTGCGTAACTCATCTTTAAAAGACGTTATACCAAATTTAGTGTATTAATCCTAATGAACGCACTTTAATCGGGGTTTTGTTCCGCTAAGGGAGTCTACTTTGTTTCAAATACTCCAAGCCATTGAGAAAATAAAGGACTATTTTTCTTGCTCTATCAGTTGGTGTGAATCGTCAGGTTCATTCACAATCGCTGCCGGTTGGATTTCATTCATACAACAACAACTAGAGTAACGAGTCCGTGCATCAGTGCGCTAGTAGCTATTGCCGAGGTAAGGACGAAGCCAGGTCGTTCTGTGGCCTTGTTTAAACCGAAATCTCATTGTTTTAATCCGTTGGAGGCAACGAACTATGAGCCAGAGCCACTGAGGCAGCATTAAGATAGTTTTCAGAACGGCTGATACATGAACAAACTCAGAAGGAAGAGGCCATTCGCGAGTATTCACACAGCGAAAATGATGCTGCAAGGAGGTGTCATGGCCGACTCAATTTCTAGTGATGAACTGAGAAATTTACTCGATTGCCATTCCAGTGAAATTATCGTTCTGGATTGCCGAGCGTTTATATCGTTCAACGAAGGACATATCAAAGAATCTCAGAACGTCATATGCCCATCCATCGTGAAGAGACGATCAGGAGGAAACATTCCGTTAGACAATATCATTAGATGTGCCAAGTCAAAAGCAGCTCTTCTTGATGGCAAAATAAGAACTGTTGTAGCCTATGACGATGCTACGAATAACATATCAACTATTGAGCGAGATTGCAACTTATACTTGGTGCTGAAATGTCTATGCGAGGATTTCTCCTTACGAGGAGTCGATGTCAGATTTTTAGAAGGTAACTTTTTTTTATGTTCGATGTTTTCTAGTTTGTTTTTAAATTCCAATTATCTACTTTTAAAAATGGGTATTTGTGATACATGATGGCATTGGTGAATGTTGCCTTTAACGCTAAGCATTAGCTTTATTTGATATGCTGAGAATGAAAGTGAGATTGATTTCTAGTGGGCCTGAAGACGATTGCATTTCACCTGTCTACGGACAGAAAGTCCTGGTAGTCTTTGATGTCAGAGTAATTGCAACTCTCCCGTCCTCTTGAGTATGTAAACTATAATCATGCGTTAAATCTTGTTTGCTGACCAATATTCAAAGGGAAACGGGGCATTTTGAAATTGTCTATTAATTTGCACATACGATCTCACAGATTTTGATAATCATTGAACAAATTTATCGATATATATTAATCGAGATGAAGCGTCCTGACCGCAGATGACCTTTCCTTTTTGAGACCCCCCTGGTGTGCGGGGTTAAAATGGAAACCAACCACATCTGTAGGGGCGGTTGGAACTCTTTAGTCGTGCGGAAACGAACCCAGCAGGTTGGGGTTCAGATTTCTAGGCTTCCTCGAATGTCTCTCATCACGTCGCTGATAGAACGCACCAGGCTGATCCTGTTTAAGTGAAAGCAGATGTCCCCATCTTAGGCGCTTAAGTTAGATTCGGGAAGAACGATTACTTATAGGTTTCGTGTGTAAAACAGGGTTGATTATGGGTTAGAACTGTTGTATCAACCTAACTTGTTACTAAATTATGTGTTAGTAAGTTGTTTCTGATAGCCTAAACAACGAAAACTACCGTCTACCAGATATGATCGATTTCCGGTCCGCAAATAATGGTTAACGATTTTAGTCTTATGGCATACCTATTGTTCTGTATAATTCAACATTTTAATTGCACTATGAAAAGTCTTAATCAGCAACGCTGAATGCTGCAGGACACGCGCTGGTGTCATTAATCTTGAGCTATCCCCTGAATGATGAATGGGCTCGTGATTGTGATGATGAAATAGAAGTTGAAATACACCGATGACCCATAGATTAACTCATCGCTTTGTGGTAATCTGCTTCCTATTAAACAGCGTGAGATTTGTGCATATTTGCGGTGAAGTGAGCGCCTTATCTGTTGTTCTTATCCATCGCAGCGATTCTTCGGTTGATGTTGTTTAACCGCAAAGATTACAACCCTGTGATTCCCTAGGCCAGTAGACGCGTGTTTTCACTGTTAGCGTCGGGTCATACAGGATATCCTCGAGTACCTGTGAAGTGCAACTCCGGCATCCTGCGAATCTACGTGTTTATTAAACTCATCTGCTCACGCATGTATATATGCGCTTCCATCGTTTGATTTAACTCGAGATAGCGCCCAGTCCACTTAATTCCGTCAAAGAGGATGTTGAGCTCCAGGGGATAATGCTATAAATTTCAAACGAGAACTAGGCGGAACCAAGATAACAGTTATTAGATAAGAATTTCGTTCGGTATCAATATCTGTCCCTTACATCAATTGATTCTTCCTGTCTCCTGCCGGACGTGCTTCCTGTCGCAGAGAGAAACAGGATTAGTCCGCGGCCCGCCGAAAGCATCACGTAGATAAAGCCACGCTCAGTAAGATCAGAGATGGCCAAACAGGCAAACCCGCCATGCCAATATTCAGTCGACTAATAACAACGCGTAATAGGGATTTTTATGGGTAGCCCGTGTTTTAAAAAGTGTATTTAAACAGGGCGTTCTCCCGGTTATATGAGGCATGTTACCTTGATTGCTTCTGACGGTGTTTTGTCACTCACCAGGTGTGTTGTGAAAGGGTCATGTCACCTCGAGGCAATTACCGCTGGTGAGAAAACAAGAAGTTAGACGGAAAAGGAAAAGGAAACCCAAACATGTAATTATCTTTCAATGACCAGCTTCGTCTCCATTACAAAGATGGTTTATGTGGCACACACAGCCAACTACCACCTCGTCTGCTATTGTTTGATGCTCAAAATGGTCCTCATTTAAGTCAACTTCAAATGATTTGTGAAAAAGGTGGAGATGTTTCCTGTGATTTAACGTCTTTTGTGTACTGAAATTAAGCTGTGATCGGCCACAATAAGACTTGGGCAATGAATGGAGCATCCGGTGTTTTCATTATCATTCCGCCCGATTGTCCTCTGGCTTGATCCTCCCTACTCGTGCGTTCAATTCAATTTGTCAAGGTCGGTTTGAAATAGTAAATACAGGCGGTGGATGTGACAGGATGTAGTAAAGACATCCTTTCCCTGAGCCTTCTTGGCCTCCGAATCCTTACTCTCACATCCTCTCAATATGTTTGAATAGTGTCAAATTAAGGAGTTAAGTGAGATGGAATGTACACGGGCCTGTGATAATATAAGCTTGTTTGAAAATATGTGACTTCAGACCAGTGCGGATGATTGAGGATGCGGGATATTGCGGGTATTAATTTTAAGCATATGCTGCGTGAGAGAATTCATGAGTTCAAACGGCGTTTTTACTATTGTGTGCATGATCAAGTGGGAGCTGATCAAATCGTGACTTTCAGCTGGCAATCTCTCTACATTTGTACATTGTATATAGGTTCACGGTGCATCAGTTAATATCAATGTCGTGTCTATATCAGATATTTCCACGTATCAAGTGGTTTTAGCCCGCATTAAAATTCGATATACAATACGTTTATAAAAAAAACTCGTGTTGGGAAGGATCCGTTATGGACGCACTTGTGTTAAGTTATTTATAGTGTTATATCTGATTAGTTTATCATGCTGATCTCAGCACTCCTTTGTGTCCTCGCAGAATACCAGGTTGTAACTGCTGGTACAGTTACATGTAAATTATGCACAAAGGCCTACATCACAATCTGTAACATCTGGTAGTCATTAGTACGACAATTCAGTATGAAATTTCACTATCGTTTCTATTGTCGTCTCGTCGTAGTAATGCACCAGATCAATACGATCGACATAGTTGTTTAAATTTCCTACACTCAACTCATGATATGTTTTTTGCGTTACAGGTGGCTTTGCAAAATTCCGGATTATCCATCCACATCTGTGCAAATGCGAGGAAGTGTCATCGGTGGATCGCATCGGCTCATCCTACCTGCTCACTCCTATCGGCAGCACTTCCACAGGCACACTGCCCAAACTCTTGCCCCGAGACACCGTCAGGTGTAACCCTTCTCAGGATCAGGTGAGTGATATAATCCCGTTATCTGCTTTGTGTAGACAAGTTGATATTACTGGCGAGTATAAGTGATGGCGCTCACCGTACACATATTAACGATACGGGCGCTGTGGGTGGACTTGAACATCGCGTAATATGCATGAGGGTGTTTATAAAGCGTTTAATTTACGACTAAATTATTCCGCGGTTTAGCCATGTATATTTAAATTCCGTCCCACTCAGGTGGGGGTAGAGGTGCGGCCTTTTAGATTTATTCCCGGGGATATAGCAAGTGTATCGCAGCGATTATACAACGATGTATAATATCGAACAATCCCGACGATTTTGTCCCAATTTCGATTTATTGTAACACAAATACCTTATGTTGATAATTCGTATTTCCTACTAAAATTTGCCCGCAAATAACGCATAATCATTCTCGTTTGAGTACATTTATTCGTGGAATTGTACCCATAACATTAAATGCGTCCAGGACGTAAACGGTGGCCATATCTCGATGATATAATGTATTCCTGGAAGCGGTGATGGCATCAGCAGCGGCGAAACGCCTCCCACGCACTTTTCGCCCGTCCTGAATGACGGCGATTATAGTATACAACTGGGGGCTAGCCCGCTCTATTCACCGGAGAAGCCCACGGTACAGTCGGGGTCGCGTCAGGTGGAGCTCGGTGGTGTACGCGGCGCGGGATTTGCTGCTGCCCACGCACTAACCCCGGCAAGGTCTCTCTGTGTGATTGATGTTTGTGAAGGGGAATGCTCGAAAACAACGCGGCCAGCCTAGCGATTGGAGTGAACTTGAATGAATGGAACAGCAAGGTCACGTTCCTTAAAAAAGGTCGGCCTTGTTTGACTAGGGACACTGGCGGCTGTTTGGTTAAATACCTATGAATGGCGGTGCTTAGATTTATTGAATTAATATTTTCATACATCAATTGAGTGGTTCAAGCCGCCTATTAGCGTCACCTTATGACATTTCGCACGAAGAGGTCAACCTAAGGCCAGGTGTATTTGTTATTGGACTAGCCAATTTAAGATTTAATTTCTAACCAGCGAATTCCGATAGCGCTTTAAAACGCTTAACACTTATATATGGTCAAATTAAATGTAATTGACATTCGATTATTTATTTTGTATAAAAGTTACCGTGTGTCTTCCACTTAAAAACGATTCATGAAATCAAGCATTTAGATTGAAAATAAATAAACGGTTTCAATAGTCGGCGGCCATGTATGTGACATGTCTGTCATTTGGTGGTGATAATTTGAATCATCACCCGATGTACGTGAATTTGACGCTGAGTAAAGCCAGCCACACACACAAGTCTGTGCTGTTGCGTTAACATGACTCATACGCTTTGTCATCGAGCCGCCTTACCGTCGTTGTGAACACACCTGTCATCTTTGTCGTTATGTCAGCCGCTCGATACATTTTCTACCTGTGTCAACATAAATAAGAGCGCGTCTTCCCTTTTCTTAATTGCGTATTAAAATTGCTTAATCATTTATACGTACATGAAGTATGACGAGTATTGACTTATCTTCCCGCCCACTAATGTTTCGATATCACCCAAACTAATCGATAACACGTGATTGTATAGACGTTATATTCACATATTATGTGTGGATATACGTAGGCATATTTGTTGTTTACGGTTAATGTATATTTGCTTGTCATTATGCAGGGAGATCCGGTACAGATTTTACCTTGGTTATACCTCGGGAACGCGTGGCATGCCTCCCAGGAACAGAGGCTGCTCGCCCTCGGTATCTCAGCTCTGCTCAACGTGTCGCCAATCTGTGATGTGTCGAACCCCGCCAGCCTCCTACAGTATAAAACCATCCCAGTGGAGGACAACTGTATGTCTGACATAAGCTGCTGGTTTCCGGAAGCAATAGACTTCATAGGTAGGCGTTCTATGCTAATGTCAATGATGTCAGTAATTTTTTATGGAATGGAATTTGGTAAAATATCGCAGCATGTGGCCATTCTAAGATTCTACAATGACTTCAGTATCACTGATTAAATAACATGCTTACTTGTGCATCCCCCGCGTATTAATTCAACGTCAATTATATGTTGTGTGATAATTAGAACCGACTTATATATCTACCGGTATAGTTTCTATTGGTATTTTATGTGAAAGAGATAAAGGCAACCTTAACTTAGGTTGTTTTGTTAAATATTGTTAGTATGTTGATCAAATAGTAATTTTAAGTCCGTTTCACACTCGCATATGAATAATAAGTAGGTGGGAACTAATGAGACGATCCCACCCTCATTTCATTAATATAAGCCGATCACCACACGACTCTATGAAATATGAGAGAGCATGGGATAAAAAAAAGTGGCGCTTATCATCCCTAATCGGATTAATCCCCTCGAGTTGTGGTTCCTTCACACTTTTTCCCGCGAATCAATAATCCGCGAAGGGTGTGGTAAACTGGTAATCATGAATGCAGAGCGGCCCGTGCTCAGTACTACGATCCGTGTGAATGGTAGATATTCAATCACAGGCAGACAAGCAAGGCTTTTGTAACCGGGCCGCATGGTGGTGGGTGGCAACAATTAGCCGATCCATTCTCGTTTGATGCTGTAAATCAGGCTGATTTCTGTATTCAGATGCTTCTTTTTTTGCGGAAGTCTCGCGAGAATCCCCTGACCCGAATACATTGAATTGATTCTAACAGGTCCCTGTGAAACCCAGAGTGAGACATTCCCCTGTTAATTGGACGTAAAGATTCACCGCCTCCCCCCGTGTTAGTGATTGATTAGATCCTCCCACGCACTTGATTAGAATTAGTTCTACTTTTACTTTTGAAATAGACACCGAACCATGACTTTCAGATGTGTTATTTTAAAGATCGGGCTACTAAGTGCGTACATTATACAGAGGAATTATATGGTTATGAAATATGGAACTAGTCTTAACATTTCATCCGTTTTAATACGGTTCGGATTGCCATATGACATTACATTCTGAGTCAATCGGCAATATAATCCCTCCTACGCCAATAGCTTTAGTGTATTGCCATTCTATATATGACCTACATCAATATTCACTCACGAATTAAGTAAAATATACATGCCTAATAGTTAACACTCAATTCAGATTTGATAGGAACACCCCATTTATCTGTTTGACAACAATATACAATCCGTACAGCTTAACCGGGATACAAGTTTAGTCTGATGTCTAGTAAAAATCATATATTCTTTGTTATGGTTTTTGTTACTGGGCGTCGCGTTTGGAGATTCCTGTAAAAAATGAGGAAGATATATTAATGGGGATTTGCTGTTGGCATCTGCTGAGAGCAAATCACCGCCTGCCTTCTGTGGAGAAATCAATAGGCGCTTCCTGCCCGCCCACGCACGTCTTACAGCGAGCTTGAATAATTGCCAAAGGGACTGCCTCCACTCTGCTCCTAATACGCAGCAATACCGGCATCGGTTAAATTGTTCTGATGATAGGATAGTCGTCTCCCGTACCATTCTTTTAAATGCTGGTGACATTTCTCTCTCATGAGCCGTGCTTGATATATAAAACGATGATATGGAATCTCGCCTTACACAATAATACCGTATACTTCGTGACGTTTCTTTGTTCTGCGAGGAAATGATGAGCACGGTACGCTGACATACAAGTTCTGTGCTCGCCCACAAAACTCGTTTTATCGGACCGTTTTGCTCAGCCCACGTTTTAGTCATGAGGCATCATGTTTATGCTTGAAAGCATGGGATCAATTTATCATAAAGAAGCCTATATCTATATAAAAAGTATAATGCTCATACATGTGAAGTGTTATGAGCGGCATTCACACTTGCGTTGAATGAGGATGAGACATTAAAGTGATGAATATTGTCTGTTAAATTTGCTCAATTGTCAGAGGCGGCGCTTGTTACAGCTAAACAATATTGTGCGTACCCGGAGACGAGGCGGTGTGATGAAACTACTGACAGCTATATTGGCTTTTGTCACAAGTATTGATTTATTTCATGGCCGTTGGTGCCGAGAAAGGAGGGCGTGGGCGGTGGTAATGCAGAGTGAATTAACCAAGGAGCGCTGCCAGCACCTGTCATATGAATGACTACCCTCAACCGGCTATTGATTTATCTTACATTTCCTGTTTTTCCTGGACGATATGTTCTCGCCTCGTGCAGCGAGTAATTATGCGTGGATCACGCTGGGAAAACGGACTAAAAGATGTTCAATCACTCGCACCATGTGTGAATGGAGTCGCAGACATGTATTGATTCTTACCATTGCATTAAATATAGCTTAGTTGGTCCATTCGAGACTAGCAATAATGACAAGTGGGTTGTCGAGTCACTCCCTCCCCCATAGCTATCACTATCTTTTTGTCGTAGTTTTTTAACCTTGAGTCTTCACAAATTTAATACGGGATATTGTTATGTAATGTGGTTATTCCATTCAGTGAGCCCCTATTTCTGTGATTATATACAAATTGTTTGTATGTCAAAATAATCCTGTTTTTTAACATAAATTAATCAACCTTATTTATCTTTCAGAAACGATACGCAAATCCCCTGGGAAAGTGCTCGTCCACTGCCAAGCTGGAATATCGCGGTCAGCTACGATTTGTATCGCTTATCTCATGTTTGCCAAGGAGTTAACTCTGGATGACGCATACGATTTCCTTAAAGCCAAACGAAGCCTGATTTCACCCAACTTGAACTTCATGCGTCAGCTGGCTGAGTTTGAGACCGAGCTGTCCGCCAACCGGCCGGCGTCCGCGTCCGTACGAAAGGAAGTCGCCTGCTCAGGCTTTCACTTCGACTTCGCGTCGTGCGCGTCAGTGGCCAGCAGTGACATGAGTCCCGTGCTGAAGAGAGCCCGGCCGAACATGACACTGGCTCTGACCCCTTGCACACAGCAGGCGACATTTGTATTCGATTCTCCGTGTTCCAACTCGCCGACTCTACCCATATGTCACAGTCCGCTTCTCTCGCCCAGCTGAGGGTGGCTTTAGTCACGTGTCGTGCGTAACGTATCCCCATCCAAAGATCGCCAAAGATTTCCAGATGTCTGAAGAGTAATTATGCTCAAGCGAACGGCTTGTTTTTCTACGCACACTCGTTGGACATACCGGTACTTGGATATTATCAAAGCGGATCAATCGTCGATGCTTATTGAACTAGTATGCTCAAGTGGTTTTAAGCATTACACTACACATATCACAACACCACGTTGTGTAAACTGTGCTTCAAAGTCATCTCAGAGGACTACAGTTATACAGGCCGGAAGCAATGCCCCGTCTATTTAAATTTGTAGCATTAGGTAACTTTCTACCTGTCGTTTATAGTGTTATATCTTGATAATGATAGAGGTACATATGCACTGAATATATTCATTAGTTTTGAAATGTTCATTCGCCTGTAAATATATTTGTACGTACTAGTTCTGATTATAAAACGCAAAAACATCTGAAAATTGTTATATTTGAATACTGGTAAAGCCCACAGTCTGTTACTTGTACACGATACAATGTCTCTCCTGCTGTGTAGTATGAAAGACGCGTATGATCTGTTTCTTTTATATTTTCTGGATGTTCAGCCCATGACCAATATTACAGATCTCACTATTACAGATCCTGGTGCATGGAGTTCGTGGTTACCTATTTATATTCCTGAGAGATGCAGTTGCAGTTGCCGAATTATTATTTTCGATTTAATCCTTTAGTATTAATTGTTTGATGTGAATTCATAGAGATGAACGAGAGGGGTTTTAGTTATAGTGCTTGTGTGAATTCAGTAAATTTAGCGGCTATATAAGCTATGTACATACGACCGGACGAGTTTAACGTATATACCTTTGTTATGTGCAAATTGTGTTCATATTCTATATTTACTTATTTATTTTTGATGTGATCTGAGTGTGGAGAACAGTCGCGTATCGTGTTTTAATTGACTTTGGGAAATAGTTTGTACGTGTAACCGAAGAGAGTGAGAGTGTATTTAGATAAGGGTAGACTTTTTAATTTAACCCTGCTACCTTGCCGCTGTCGTTTGTTTTACTTTGAATGGCATGAAAAATAGATTATCTTACGAAACAGTTATAAACTGGAATAAAAACGTATTTTACTCAGTTATCGGAGTTTCTTCGTATTAATTTAAATTAAGGTACTTCTGTAAATGATACGTTAATAATCTTTAATCCCCGCATCTGAAATCGTCCCTGACAAAATCAGTATACCGGTACACGTTATTAATTTAGAGAGACTGGACGATTTTAACCACAACTCATTGGATTTATTACACCGGTGAAATACTAAAAACAAAAAACGTTGATTAAACACCAAGCAACATACATGTCTAATATCAAGGGTCATTACGATAGTCCTTGCTCATGCTACGTATGCTCAAAATCATAATTATTTTATATATTATGTAAACACTTAAAAAATCGACTCGCTGAATGGCATCATTTGGCATTTATTGCATTCACATGAACACTGAAGGCAAAATACCTTTAACGTTAGAGACGACCAACGCTCTACCCTACTCATAATGAACCTTCAGCTCCAAAAGATGTAGGTACATAATTATATGTCATGTAACTAAGTGATGATTTGATGTGCACATTCAAATGATTCATAATCTGTTAATATGACTGATTCAACACGCGTGGAGTGTCCTTTGAAGGTCAATTTGGCACTAATTTGAAGTTATGGGCATTACCTAACGTGAGTAGCACGCAAACCTAAGTTTGTACTACTTTTAACAAAACAGCGCAGCGATTTATAAGACACAACTACAATTGAATGCCAGTAAATAACCCATTCGTAGCACAACTACTATGTACGATCGCGTGAACTGAAATTGAATAAAACATATACATTTGTAGTTATTAAATCTCCAATTGATACTTGATCATATCGAACAAAGGAGTATACCTTGTATAAATATAAATGTACATTGTAAATGTATCTCAAAAGGTTGACGATTCCCTTATGAACGAACATTGTATAACAATTAACGCATGTATAACGTTGACGATAGATAACTTTATAGTGTGTAAAACCACACCATCTCGAGATCATTAACATAGGGTCCAGTTACAAATGAGTCTGTCTGACAAATCGTCCTTAAGAGGTCTTCTATGAATCAGGCTTTCTTGTTATTTTGAATTGATTCTTCCTATTGTAGTAATCCCTTACATGATACTTTCTTTCTCATCTTCATCAGCCGCAACCCCATCTTTCAGGTCCATATATCGTACAGCGGAATCGTGCAATTTGTCCGCAAAATTTGGCACACCTATATAAGGTGAACGATAGTTCGTTACTCAAATGACACTCGATGGTTTTTCTTATTGCGATCACTAGAAACAACCACGTCCAATTATAGGCAATTAAATAACCGACCTGTCGATGCCATCCAATTATACGCTACTGATGGAAAGTTGGATTTTGGATCATCGTGGTAAGTAAGAATATAGTCAAATCCGTTCTGTAAAGGAACAATAATTATAGCTGTGCATGTCATGACAACATTGTGGATCATCCTTAATTCTAATTTCGAGCGTTCAAAGAAACAATGGCTCACGTCATCAAAACTGTTATGAGGCTTCAGCACTAAATTGCTCATGAACGTATCGACTCGTACATTTTTGCTTTTCTCAGGTGGAAAAGAGGGATGATCAATTGATCTACTCAAAATCCACATTAAGTTCCTTTTCACGTCGACCTAAACAAATTCCAAAAGAGGAGTAATTATTTGTTTGGATTAAATCGTTATCATTTGTCATTTGTCAACATCACAATAAATATGCAAACTTATTATGCACCAACATACCTTAGTCTTGCGCAGATAAATGTATTCCCGGTCGTACAATGGGTACTAAAATTTAAAAAATGGTATTATCAACTGCGAGGATGTTAAGTCCAGAGTATGATGCACCTGATCAGAGTACTCGAAGACTTACTGGGAACTTGGTGATCCATTGAACAACTTCAGTCCCTGTAAAAGAGTCCCTTTCAATTGCTTCTAGCTTTATTATCAAAGTGTCCCAGCTTTTTCGGAAGTTGAAGTCAACCTGTAGACACGATTTATGATAAATGATATCAATAATAGCAAATTGCAAATGCAAATCCGATTTCATTTTCTTCGAAATTAATCCACCGATACAATTCGGCATTATATTATTACTGTATTACCTGAGCATTAAAGAAAGCCCTAGCAGGAATGTCTGTGAAAGTTCCATAAACTACTCACACAAAAAATAGAATAAGTCGAATCAAGCGATAAGAACAGATTAAAATGCAAAATACCGATATATAAAGTAAAATTTTATTACGATTATATTTGTTTATGTTTGTAGGCCAGTGGTGTTACCTTTGTATTCATACAAATTATTGTTTATGGGTCTCCTCCACATTGTGATGCATTCCCTATCAATGATTTTCTCCCACTCTCCGGGATGTTGAGGATCATCCAAAGCAACTTCATTCTTGGAGACACGGCTGATGTAATCAAACTGTTTTTCAATACTGCAAAAATAAGAAAGAAAAATTGTAATGTGTGTTCACGGTTATTTTAGAGCTACCGGGTGACTCGAGTTGTGCTATTCTTGTAATAAATCCTAAATTCGCGAATCCAAGGAACAAATGTAAAAAAATCTAAGTGACGACCCAGGGATGCATGCATTCACACAGCCCGCAGTTGGCTTAATATGTGCGAAGACCTGTCTCAATTACAATGATTAGGCAGGTGAGGGCATAATTTTTATGTCCATGCACTAGTCTCAAGAATATCTAAGACATATATTACGATCTTACTCTCCAATTTCCTGATCATCAATGTTCTCCTTATCCCAATTAAAACACGCTGCGGCAAAAACTACTCCCATATGTCTTCGCGATCCAAAATTAGCAGTATTTGGCCCAATTGTGAAGAATCTTTTCCCAGATTTTGAGCCTTGTTCCATAAGTTTATGTAGCCTAGCAATACCAATGTTCCTTGAAAATCGCTGAGCGATGGCGGTTGGCAACTTTTTGTACATCAAAACAGATAACATGTCGAAATATTCATAAGTACAGTTTTGAGCATTTTGGATTCGTAGCTTCCAGGATTGGCAGCTCTTCGAGTACGATTGCTTCCATAGCAGACGGTTCATTGAGGACATGCCATCCCGAGAGTGGTTCTTCACTGCTAGGGGGCCGGTCTGTGAATTTGACAGCTTTCGACAGAAATCCTGGTACATCCGTATAACAGTCCGGCCGGCCATCTTGCACTTAAAATTTCCTAGACTTATTTCAATCAAAAGTAAGATCGATATGAGTGACAAGGGCACATAGTGTCACGAATACACAAGACTTTCTACACGCCAGCGACACCGACCTTGACGACAAAATACATGCACCATTTACACATTGAAGTACGCTTGGAAGATTGACTTCCTTAGATTAAATTGGCCAAATAGATACATAAAACATTTCAATAATACCACTATTGTACTTAAATAAGAATGAGAATATATTTTGAGGACATTATACAACCCATAAATGCGAATTATGTGCAAAGTTACCGAAGATAAGGGAATATTGTACACAAAACTAATACGGAGTATAGTGCGTAAGTGGGTTCTCGTATTTTCTCGCGATACTTGGAATCATAGCAACAACCGACTCTGTGATGGCGGCTTGACAAGAAAACTTAATTTAGCAAATAATTATTTTACAGATCTCCTCTGTCACGCGATTGTAAGGCGCAACAATGGATTCAATTGGAACCTTGGACGTTTCGTAAGGTTTTTTTTATTCACATATTCAATGGTAATCATTTAAGCGTGTGCCCATCGATTTATTAGCAGTTTGTTTTGAGTAATGCATGCTTAAAGGAAGATATTTGGGTTATAAATGTCAAAATTTAAACCGAAAATCTTTGCTCGAAACTTGTAGATGGGTCCAGGGATACGATGGGAGTAAGGCACAATACATAACAAGGGATGTTATCTGCTTCAAATGCGGCAATTCCGTTAAATTTGTCGGAGAGGATGGCCACGAATCCGTATTCCAAGCTCCTGGAGAGGGAATTGGTCCGCTTGCTGTTCATCCACATAACAAGGTGTTCGCCGTGTCAGATGTAGGATTAGAGCCGACCATTTACGTGATCCAATACCCTTCTTTCAGGGTCCTAGCTGAGTTAAAAGGTATTGAGCTACATATGTCATATGTCCAGTAATAACTTACAGACATTTGGGGGCTAGGAATACCAAGTCTTTTTATATTTTTTTAATACAGGGTACATTGATATTGATATCAACCTGTTCCTCTTATTCATTGTATGCAATGTACATTGATATTGATATAAACCTGTTCCTCTCACAAGTGATATGATAAAACATGTGTTTCAGATGGAGCAAAGTTGGAATATATCATGTTCGAGTTTTCCCACAGCAATTACCTAGCGACTGTGTCTGGTGTGCCAGAGTATGAATTAACAATCTGGTAGGTAAAATACTTTTTTTATTGAAAAATACCGGTAATATAGATTAGATTACATAAGACCAATGCATTTACCAACCAATCACGTTATTCGGCTATGTCATTACATAACTATTGTATTTACAGGGACTACACTCAGAACATAAAGATGTGCACTCACGACTTGTCACATGTCATGCCGACAAGGATTTCTTTTAACCCTGGAAATTGGCGAAGTTTGTGCTTAACAACAACGAAAGAATTGTGTATGTGGACAGTTGAACAAAGTGGTTCAGAATACATGATCCAGAAACAGTAAGTAGAAATTTCTTGTTATAAGTTAGGTGGATCTTTAAATTGGGAGATCACTTTCCAATCATTATATCAACTCAACAGGAAACTAAGACTACCTGCCAGCGATGGACTGGTGGGCGATGGAGATGATGACCGAAACATTCCAACTCGAGCGTCCACTAGGATGAGCAGGGTCACCATAAGCCTACCAAAAACTGCAGTAGCCGCTGTTAGGGGTCCTGATGCTGAGAAATTTGAAGAGTATGAAGATGATAAAGAAAGGGTTGTTCCTTTGTGTCATGCTTGGATGACCAGCGGCGATGTTATCATTGGTTGCAGCGGAGGACAAATTATGAAGGTTTGTTTACACTTTCTTAATACTGATATTTCTTTGATTCTCTAATTTAGCTTTTATTGATACGGACCTGGTGTATATCAACAAGTGTGCAACTGTTATATCCTATAAACTTTCTTCAGGTCGATGGAGAAAGTCAAAAAGTGACTCTCATGTACAATCCTGGTCCTCGTCCTGCCAGCGTCAGTCTGTCTCGAGCTCAGAGCGCTAAGTCAAACTTCAGAGAATTATCTGATCTAGAGGGTAAGCATCATGACATCAGTTAGTATTGACTTATTCAGTTTCACCGAAATTATCCAGATTAATCATTATAAAATTATTTTAATTTGTTCGATGCAGGTCAGTCCAGTGCGAGTCTAGGATACCAGTCGTCGATGTCTGCCGGCACGGTAAATTGTATAGCCCTTCACAAGAGTGGTCTATTTGTGGGTGGTGACGACGGAACTCTGCGACACTTAGAAGTGTCGTCTGGTAGCGTCAAGATGATCAACAGTTTTCCTGTTGGTGCACCGATCACAACAATGACATTTAATTCATCTCACTTCAAACTGGCGATGGGAAGTTCAGAGGTAAGGAAGGCACTAGTCATCACCGATGTGACTAATCCACTCCGTACTTTATTTAGAAGGGCGACGTCAAATAAAGTGTCAAATATTATTATTGTCCGAATAGGGGAGTGTGCATGTTTTTGAACCAAGAGAAGCAAACATGAAAGTTTTGTTCGACACTCATCATGGTAAATTCGTCGCAGTAGATACCCTGTGCCCAGGAAGTGACTTGACAGTGGTATGTAGTTAGATACATCCCAAATAATCATTACCGGTATTCATTTGAAATAGTCGAAAATAATTATGCCTGTAAAGATATAGCTGTTCCAATTAACCATGACCTACTCATTTTAGACTCTAAGAGAAGACGGCGAAGTACAAGTGTGGAAAATGGATTCCGGCAAACTAGTTGGCTCGTTACCCATAGGATTTGCTGCGTGTAGTATGGCAACGAGTCCTCTAGCACATTACGTTGCTGTTGGTTCAACATCGGGACACGTTTTTATGTGCGATTTTAACAACATGGACAACCCAAGAATTGTACAGAGAACGCATATGCATCAAGGACCAGTCAAACACATCGTGTATGTAAAGTAGAAATTCCTCATTCATATCACATTGGTTTCTAAAAAAAATGTTTTAATTTTACGGAGCATTCATCATAGTGACATGATTTTAGCTTCAATCAAAACGGAAAATTTATTCTGACCGGATCCGACGATGGTTATGTTTTCGTGGTCGATGGGAGACCATCCAAAAATTTTCAGCCGATTGGACATGTGGGTAAGTCAGTGCTAACTATATCTGAAAGACAATATTGCCTGGTAAAACGTACTAATCTAGATTATAACAAAAGTGTTCATTACAAATCCGCCTCCGTGTTTTTACTTTACTTTTTTAATTGCCATTGCAGAGGTTCACGGTGATATCAAAGCTTTATCGGCATACCTAAGCGAAAAAACTAACGTGACAAAGGTAGTTGTAACTGCTAATTCAAGTTCCAACAAAGATATGGGCGCAACCAAACTGAGTCACTTCGAGCTGCCTGGAGATCTAACAAAAGGCAGGTTTTACATGTGATTATGTGCTTCACTGACATATGAGCACAATTCATGTATAGAATATGACGCATTTTATTGTTACATGAGTACATTGAAGTACTATTTGTTTCTCACCTCCGCTAACCAACATTCTCCAACATTACTGTTAGATTTGGTCTTGAAACAAGAAAGTCTCAGGGGAGACTTGAAATCAGATGTCATCAAGAAATTGAACTTCAACATTGGCTCACCATCACTTGGAATTGTTGCTAGTGACGGAAATGTCGCATTTACTCTCAGCTTGACTACCAAGACTGTCAACAAATTGAGCTTGCCAACCGAACCTCCTAAAAAGGTAGGCGCGCCCAAATTTGGTCATCTGAATTCAGCTCTCACCTCGACGTCGAGTCGTTGGTAAATCAATATTATACTTTAACAATATGATAGTTACTTCCAAGGCAGCCATAACAAATACAATGCATCCGTCGAATTATTCTCAATTTTATGTCAATTTATATTATAACCGCTCCCTTTTTTAATGAAACATAATCATAGAACTTATCTCTCTCGATGATGATTTTGATTAACCACCCTTTGAGCAGGAGGAGCGAGATATCGGTAGTGCAATGGAAAGACATAGTGACCATTTGGTCCGCATTAATTCTCCTGATCTTGAGGTCTAACATGATTTTCACCACGTGTCAATTGGAATTTTGATCAACACTTTTGTACCTCTTGTGATTTCGCAACACAACCCATGTTATGATTATATATGGGCTGATTTTCATATAATGCATGGAATTGTACTGAGTACATAGTGATTGTAAAGTCCGTGCTAGAATTTTGATTGAGATGTACGATATGATGTATATTAGTACGTATCTACTGATAGCATGTACATGTATTTATATTGTAACTGTAACAACTGTCGCTGATAGTTGTATCACATTGGATATGAATTCTTGAGACGTTTCATTCAATTTCACTATGACAGTCAATGGAATGCTGACAGTTGTATATTATATTGAAGTGATGTTCTTAGATGAATATATCGTGCTAATCTTTACCGATGCAACTTAATGAATATCGTTAATCTGCGTGGTTATAATTCGACATTTTATGTTGTAAACATGGGCATATACATTTTACATAATCGATAACTAACATGATGCTTTGAAATCTTACGATACATTTCCATAACTAGATATCTTTCCTTTACCAATTATGACCGGCTTATTTGTTTCGGCTGATTTATAAAAGTTCTAATTGTTCACTACAGGAGAATAGCAAAGACTCGTTCCTGAACCCTATCGGAGAATATCCTGGCCACGCCCTCCCCGGAGGTACCATGCTACTGTCTCCTCACCACCGTTGGCTATCCTCTGTCGGCGGGGATGGTAAATTATCTGTCAGAGCGGTCGGCGCACTGGTGGGTTAAATTCATTGTCTTATAGTATCATAGCCGTCACTTTTGGACACACTATTTATCTCTACGGCACATTCGCTATATGTCAGTTACTATATTTTACCCTAGGATCGAGCTGTTGAGGTGCAGGCCCATGATTACAGGAGTGGTGGTGGCATCGGGCTTGCTTATGCTGGCGATGTTTCAAAAATGTTTACCATTGGAAACGACGGAGCTCTCGTATGCTTTAAGTGGAGGTATGCATTAAATATACTCAGAAACCTAATTCGATTTGATCGATTCGATCATTGATTATTGACCCGCACTAATCATTAAAGTTTTCAAGAAAATTATAACCCAGAATCGCCTGACTAAACTTTGCATGTTTACAAAAGCACTCGTTATTTAAGGTGTTGATTAACTGATACCTAATTAATATAAAATGCCGTGCACAATGATGCATTTGAATACTCAAACTTTGATTTTATCCCTGTAACTGCCACCCATACCCATGTGATGTGAGTATTTATGATGCTATTTCATCACACAAACACTCACTCATATAACTTCTATATCGTCACATGTCACCGAGTTTGTTTGCACATTAACAGAGTTTAAGTCTAAATTATCGATTCACCATAATCAAATCGTCATGTGTTTGACATCATCACATACCTCTTTCTTCATACAACTATCATCTCTTCTCTCTCTCTCTCTCTCTCTCTCTTCTCTGTCATTTGTCATCATCATCTCTTATCTACAGCGTATTTCATTTCAGTTGTTTTGATAAATCCGACGACGAGTCCCTTTTAATACCAGACAATCTTACTGTCAGACCATCAACGCAAGTCAATTCCATCTCTCACGTTTTCTTCGTCTCTGATTCATCTTTTCTCTATCTATCTTCTTCACATCTGATTTCATTATCTATTTGATGTTTTCTACATCGAAGCTGAACTCATACTTTCAGACAGGACAAAATGATAAACCTATAAAGCCTATAAAACAGTTATTTATTACGGAAATTAAGTACTACAAGGATACTTATCAGATTTTGATTAATAAATGTGAATAAATAAATAAATGTGACTCGGCAGAATTGCTTCGAGCTACCAATTTACTAAATAAATGTAACCATTCCTTTCTTGCAGTTTTACCTCCAGTGGTCAATCAAAAGCTAAATCAGCAGTTGAATCAGCAAGAACTCGCCATACCCAGTTGATGAAGGAACAACAAGAGGAGGATGAGGTCATGATGGGTATGGCAGAGTGGACGATGCCTGAGTTGTTGTCTCGGCCACAGTCAACCACCGAAAAAGCATCACAAGTGCGTACAAAGTACATGGAACTGTTTATTGCTACACTAACATTGATATACTAACGGTAGAATTTCCGTTTCCAGGACAGAGATGATAAGGACGCTGCTATAGATACGGCTATTGCTGATGATAACATTTACTCCACCCCGACCCCAACACCATCTTCTGATGCTACGTGGCTGGAGGTCAAAGAAATGGATGTGAGGAAAACTCGTTGACATACCAACCCTTTCATTTACAATATCATATAAAGCGTTGTACTTAACGACGCTTCTGTTGACAGGCCATCAAAGAAGAAGACAAGCAGTACGCCGAACTGAAGACCGGTCTGAGAACTAACATCCGCGACATGCGCCGTCAGTTGAAGGCGATGATGAAGGAGAACGACGTGGTGCCTGACACAGAGAAGCTGGATCCGCACGAGTTTGATCTGGACGTGGAGGAACAGCTTCGTCTGCAGGCAGAAGGTGATGCTGAAGTAGCCAGGGTTGGTACCAACAGCATGTTTTTTTATTTAATGTTTTACTTATTCGCAAATTAAGGTTGTTATAAAACATTCTCGCGGATATTTAAATCGTTGTTTTCTGATAGATTCGCGAAGAGAAAGAATTTGAGAATCTGGCCAAGTTGTACATCACTGAGCTAATAAAGAAAGAGTGCTGGGACGATATGGAAGTAAAGGGCAGAGGAATTGAGGTAAAGCTCGTTTATTTTATATCGCTCATGTGTTACTTTCATAGCGTTTGTCTGCAAGATTAAATCAAATAAACATGTAATTCGTCCACATTAGGGGTTCCAATCCGGTAATATGGAGGTAAACAACTATCCCATGAAGGCCAGAACCAGGTCTCAAATCGATAAGCTTGATCAAGTGAAACAACAAAGGAATATTGAATTGGCGGAATTAAATGTAGGCGCCAGTTTAAATTCTATTGAAATACAATGAAGTAAAACATTTATCGCATACGTTTAAGTTATGATATAGACATGTGGAGCAATTACCGGTTTCTCCTTTTAGGCTCGCAGAGAATTTGCTGAAGTTGGTAATCAGAAGGCTAGCCAAGCTGCTGTAAGTAATTCCTTATTAACATTTATTTATTGTTAAGTCCAAAGAGACGCCCTCGCCCTCTTAGAAACTGTTAAAAGATTAAAGGATTGTTGACTAGAATATGCACCATGTTTCAATTCCTAAACTGGTCTATTCATTTCAAGATGTGTATATATATTTACATATTTACATGCGTTATTGCTTCTGGTTTTCAAATGATTATGTGTATTTTATATACCAGCGATCAAACCATCTCCCCACCATTTTTTCGCATACGATATTCATCGCTAGCATTTTGTCTTCTCAATTACCTTTATCAAATTTGATATGAATTCTAAAATATAAATAATTTGGTAATCGCGTACAGAGGATGCGCTTAAATCGTCTTCGACAATCAATTGCAAAAGGCACATTTTATGCCAAAAAGGTAGGCGCAACAGGGACACAATTCCTTTAAATGTGGCATATTTGATCCAGTGGAATAACGCTCAGCCTAGTTGTTTATCAAAGAAGCATTGATATTGTATTTCACTTGCATATTATAAATGTAGTGATTCCGAATGAGCCACGACCATCACCAACATAGAGTATGCAAAGAAACCGAGATAATCAATTCACATTTTAGGTATCCTTATTTAATTGTAAAAAAGCATGCAGGAATGGATTAATGTTGTCGGCAAGTGTTGCCAATTCTGACGTGATAGATACAGTCAAGTTATTACATGTTATATCACTGTGTATTAATGTAGACTTTACGGAAAGTGTTGAGGAACAGGTTTAACTATGATGGGGCAGTAAGTAACATATGATATTCGCATGCTTCCATTTACGTCGCCATAGCACTGGTCTGTCCACGGAGACTCAACAAGTACCCGAAAGCAAAACTAAATTTTACCATCCTTTTATGTGAAACTCGCAGCTTATGTTCCTTGTTTTCCATAGCTGCATGAAACGTCTGTCTGCTTCTTTTTATCATTTTGAACACTTGGCATATAACATTCATGCAAGTGAATTTTGTCCAAATGACACACTCCACACCAGCCCAAAATATCGCATTAAATTCATTATCTATTCGCCCGTAGAAATGTTTCGAGTAATTTTGTCCAAACAGACATATTTTGTTCAAAGATGTGAACTATTTGAGTAAATACACATGCGTTACATTTGTCCTTAGTACTATAATGTACTTTAATTATGCGTGTATGTAGCTTTCCTATATCCATGAATCTAATTATTGATATGTACCGGCGAACGCGCGCATCCAACTGTTCCTCTGATATACATGTTTAGACACGATCACTTGTCTGTGTTTTTATTTAATTCTGTTTTGATCCGCTTTTTTAATTAAGGCAAAAAAGAGCGCTGGTGTTAAAAAGTCGGTAAGAATCTAGGTGAAATTTGAACGTCACTGATCGGCTTTTCGGGCGTCACATACGGCATTGGGTGCATGCTTTTAGTGTGTCAGAAATTATATTCAGTTCTTGAAATGCTTTATTTTATATTTATGACGCCTAACTTTATAGAGGTAGACTGGCGGGTAGTCATATCATAGGACGGTATTTTTACTAAACACTATTTAATATGCTGATATGGAAGTACATGGGTTTTTTACATATGAGACAAAAATGCTCGAAACGTAACGTATTAGGTAGGCATTTACATATGCTTCCGGTGTACTAGTATTAGTTATATTAAGAAAATATACCTTAGATATTTCAGGTTATTTGCACCAATGATACCTATTAGATGGCTTTTGATTTATGAATTCACGTATGCGCATATCGCAACAATGTGTACCGTAGAGTAAACTTAGTATTTTTGAAGACATGCGTTGCATTATAGTTATTTTTTGGCTTTTGTTTGATTTTAACTGTATTATATGTAGTAACAATACATATGTATCATACGTAATATGAATGGTTTTATTACACTCGTCTCCCCGTCACATGTTCATGTATGTACGACACGTACTGTATACCTTGCGTTGAGTTTTTGATTTACGTTTTCTTCTTGACTTTGAACTGATTCGATCAATGGTAAAGTTACAATTTAAACAAGCACACAACCGACAATAAGTTCATGTGTAATGCCTTCGTTTTATTTCAGGCTGACGATGCGGATGATGCTGACGAGGATGACGAAGGAAAGCCTAAAGCATCCACAACTGGAAGTCTTGGTAAGTTCTAATTACGAATATAAATCAATTGCATTATCAAAACATCACCATTTATGTTTGGTCTCAATTTACCCAAACGATTCGTTTTACTAACAGTTGTTGCACTTTACATGGAGTAAATGGCATTGGGTTTTGTATACTTAAAGAAGTAAAAGCCTAATACCATCAATATTAACAAATGATACTGAGTTAGGAGCAATGTAGGCGTTTTTTATGCTTAGCATCCTCTTAGCGCCCACAGTTTTAAGTAAATTGTCGTTAGAAGTAAATTAAATATCAGTCGCTATTATTATCAGTTGAGTTATCCACTAATCCCGTTTTCGTATTTATAAACATGTAGCCAGAAATTAATGAAATATCCTATGGCAAATATAGTAAGCTTTACGTTACCGTAGTTCATTAGAAGCTTAAAATCCCCCCCAAAATAAAAATAAAGCTTCACTTTAGATTAGCTAAATTGTTCACCAATGACTGTTAAACTAACTAGCGTATGGCTATTTGCGCAGAAAACGAACCTTATAGTATGGGTAAGTTATCTTCATCGATGACACTGTTCAATACATGAAACAGTGTTGTTGTAGCGCATACACCGTCCTCGGTGATGAAAACGTATATTATCTAACTGTGTCATTGATGAAGCCACAAATTATTTCTTATGTAGTTTCTTTTCAGTAGAGTTAGAATATGTCTTCATCATCAGCCTTAACAATTGTAAATGCCATGACCTACTTTCGCTTATTGTTTTATGTGTTGTCCATGATGCTTATTATTCTACAATGGCGTCTTACGTATACAGGCAAGGGTGCTGAATTATCGTCTACAACACACATGTTTTACATTTATTCTACAACTAAATGCACTGCACCAGTCTAGTTGAAAAAAAATCTACTCTTCATTGATATCTCAGCTACCTTCGAGAATGTGTTTCCTTCAATGTATTTTATATCTTCTTTTTTTTTAAATAAGGCACATTAGTCTATAAAACATTATAGCTACATCAAAACGGACAGAAATGTAAATGCTTTTAAGCTTTTGAAGATTGTCTAAATTCGTATTGGATGAATAATGAATAAGGGACAGCGTATTTAACGCGTTGTTCAAAAATTTCTTTAGGTGTCGCAGCTCATGCCTGTGGTAAATTTGTGAACGTTTCCGTACAGCTGTATATCCTAATTAAGTACATGTGTAACACTTTACCTTTAATCAATTAGTTCATAAATGTAGCCTTAAGGACAATTATACATATCTGTCAAGGTGCTAAAACGATCTATATCTAACAATTGCATGTTACTCCGATGCTTGCCTTTCTGTAACAGGTACCAGTACTTGTACATAAATCTAATATATCAAAGGCTCTGCTCAATAACTGCAAAATAAACACCCGTGTTGATTACGAATTAAACTGGGAATCTGACCATAGAAATTTAAGTAGTCAAAACTTAACTCGTATTTCGCGTTTATCTGATAATAAAGCACTATTAAGGATTTCGGTTAACATCAATCATTGCAATGTTTACCTTTTACAGAGTGAGAAAAGAGTATCCATAATGTATGCATTGTATTCAATCATCTAGTCATCATTACGCTAGAAAGTATATCTGCAGATCTAAATGAAAGTGTAAATATTTAGCACATAATATATTGTAGTGATGTGATCATTCATGCATTAGCAACATACACCGCATATTGATTAATCTAGTTCCACACCGATTTAGCAAAGCGATGGTCTGTTCAAGTGAAGATGTCAAAGAATTACTGAAATCCTCCAAGCGCAATTTCTCTAGTTTAGTTGATACTCACACGTCTTTTACTGTCTGCAGCTGCTGAGTTTGGTGGAGACAGCCAGCTTTTATACAGCCAGTTTGAGCTGCACACGAGAGAACAGAAAACGGCACAGATAACTCTCATCGAGGTCAGTGTCGTGAAACCGACTTGCACTTTATTATCCGATTCCATTAGTTTATTTTCATCTACACCGAAATCTGATTCAACATTTACAAATTTGCTTTGTTGTTAATTTAGGATTGCATCCATCGAATCAAGCAGACTTTCAATAAAGAATTCGATGAGGTGTATGGAAAGAAAGAGCAGGAAATTGCCAAAATCAAGGATAGAAACAAGAGAATTAAGAAAATATTGTCAGATCTCGACCAGCCAGCCGATGTATTCGAGCCGACTCTGGGAGTGATAGAAAAGCCAGAAATGCTGATGGATGTCGCGGATGACGAGGTCAATCAAGTTTACTTAATATTTCAATTACTTTCGTGACATACATGTACTTATTGTGCGAGCTCTGTTATCAATTATAAAGAAATTATTATCAATGGTACCTACCGATAACTACATTTCTAGAGGGAACTCAAACTTTTGGTGAGCATCAAATATGTCTTGGTTTTAAGGGATTTGCTGTTTTGACTTAATTTTGTTTCTCCAATATAATTTTTCTAACTGTCATATCCAGGCTAACAAAGTAAGTTTACATCAAGTGAAGGGACTTAATGTGTAGAGCATGTGGGCGGGAAATTAAATTTACATGTAATTATCATATGATTGTATCAAGCTGTCTGCCATAAAAACAGTCATCGTGTTAAACAATTCTCCTGGATAAAAGTTGAATAACTGTTTCACTCGATTTCGAAGTACATTTCAAACCCGTATCACACCATTAATTTATATTATAAATTGTAAGCCTCCAGAAGAAGAGGAGCCCAGCAGCATAGCCCCCTTAGATAAGCCCGTTATAACAGAGTACTCCTTCAATAAGAGAAAACCGCCCGAAGCCCCTGGGTCCTCCCGCTCCCGCTCGAGGTCCCGGCCCTCCTCTCGCCGATCCACACGAGGGGGCTCCATAGGTGGCTCCCGACCTAGCTCCAGAGGGGCATCCCGACCTGGCTCCCGTGCTTCCAGATCACGGGCAGCCAGCGATTCCCGTACACCCTCCCGATCATCCGATCCCCCCGACCCTAACACTAGGCCACCCTCGAGGGAGGTCAGTCACTACAGGGCTAGAGCTCCAAGTCGAGCTGCCGAGAAAGAACTCGTGAGTAGTGTGTCGAGTGGCCACGAGTAGTATGCGATCACATATGCAGTGATTTTCGTCAAGTGGTACTCTATTACCTGGAGTGCTTAAAGTTCAAGTTCCGTTTGTTTTCATGGGATTACGAAAAATGCGAGTCTGAAGCTGAGCAACTTATTTATATAGAAAAGTGAGGAGTTCGTGTAGATTATTATTGAACCGTTATAAAGTATTAAAAATGAAAATTGATTCACCATCATCACGTTTTCCAGCCAATCTTCCCCACCATCACCAAGGACTTTGCAGTCGAATGTTTGCATACCATGGGTTCTGTCATGTTTTCACAATTCACTGCATGCGGCATGTTCACTTATGTGTTGTGTTTGTGTTCCACCTGGTTCAGGTTAAAGTTGAGAAGTACCTATCTCCCGAGCAGCGTAAGAAGATGGAGGAGGAGGTTAAAGCTGACGAGGAGAGACGTCTGAGAGAGAAAGGTGACAACTGGAGAGAACGCGGTCTCGACCAGATGATGGGCGGAGTTCTCGAGGTGAAGAAAGAGGACGAGCTTAAGAAGGACATCCCCGTCCCACCGTTTATGGGCAGTAAGGCGGAGGAGGAGTGGAGCGAGGAGGAGAAGAAACAGGTCGAGCAATACGAGAAAGCCGTCAAAGACCTGAATGAGGAGAGAGAGAAGTATAGAAAGGTACGTGATAAAATGTGACTGTTTTATCTATGCAGCTTAAGAACGCGTCCATTGCAACCATTCGGCGAGTTATTATTGGGGGTTTTTTCTAATAGCAACTGGAGATGGAACTGAAGAAGCTTCAAGGTTTGATCCAGGACGGTTGTCTGGCTTTCGACGAAGCTTTGTATCTGTTGTTTATCAGAAAGATAAAAACAGAGATGGTTGTTTATCAGGAGGAGCTGAAGATTCTTAGAATCAGACATTCTCTCCTTCTGGAGGAGGAACTGAACAACCGAGAGGTCGAACTACAAGAAATGCTTGAGTTCAAGAAGGAAATGAAGGTTTGTGCTAAATGCTTTCTTTCGACATTCTAGGTTGAGTATCTGTTGCGTTTTCGAAGGGGTGGCTTTTATCAACATATAGTATACGTGCACATGTGTCGTTGTTTTACAGAGCCTGTCCAACAAAGCCGTGACCGAGTCACGCAAGCACTGTGATGCTTACCGTGAGCAATATGATATTCTGGTTGCTGAGGATAAGGTGATGGATAAAGCCTTCAAGCGAGAGTTTGGTGATGTACCTGCCCTGCAGGTCGATCAGCTTCATAAACTATTCAGACGTCGTCCTCGGTAAGAAATAAGTTTAGTGTACA